>PVLA01008961.1:0-81649 GCA_004027455.1 Hydrochoerus hydrochaeris
GAAGGAAGGAAGGAAGGAAGGAAGGAAGGAAGGAAGGAAGGAAGGAAGGAAGGAAGAAATATTACTGATACAGGAGATGAAATATGAAAATGTTCTATCTCCCAACCTGTTCAATGCCTGATATGCCAAGTTCATGTTCTCTAAAAAAAGAAATGAATTCTAAGAACAGAGGCCATAAGAAGGAAAATATTTATTGAGAGGATAGTTCCTGAGAGGCAGGAGAGACCCCACTCTATAAAGAAATTGTATAGAGCAAAACCCACGTGGGATTGACATGGGTTACAGCTACAATTCACCAATAAGGGTACAAGTACAGTGGCTTAGGAATAGTGATCCAATGGGGAAACAAGTCATGTAACAAGTGTGCATGGAAAGAACAAAGACCTTTTCTAGGAAATGGTTGACCCAGAGGTCTTGGTCACCCACCAGGTGACTGATGTCCATCTAGACTTCATTAGGCCTGTGTTTGTCTTTTAAGGAAGTAAGCAGGCTTGGTCATTTCATCTTTATCTTAAGGCCTGGACTCCAACAGATGTATTTCCAGCCATGGTTGTGATACGCTTTTACCTTTGTCTTGACTCTCTGGAGGACCTAGCCCTGTTTGACTGCCCATAATATTTCTATTTAATTTAACTGTCTATAGTTAATAGCATATTCAAAAAATATTTACCTGAGATACAGCAACTAAAGTCAGCCAGTCTTGGTTCACCCTCTCTGAGGAGAAGCACTGAATTGGATGCCAGGCTAGTAGAGCTGCCAAACTGAGACATAAAATACAGGATATCCAGTAGAATTTGAATTTCAGATCAATAATGAATCATTTTTTTTCTTTAAGCACGTCCTAACAAATGTTAAGGATGTGCTTATACAATCATATACTACATAATGACCTTTCAACCAATGGCAGACTGTCTTGTGCCCAAATGACACGTTTCTCAAAACTGTATCATTGGCATTAACCAACTCTGTGTCCTGTACTGTAAAAGGATTCACTGCTTCTCTGAAATCAAATTTAACCCAGAGAGGACATTTTATCTCCAAACACCTTGATCTTACTCCTAGAGGCAAAACATTAGCTTCAAGAATCTAGTGATCTACCCCAAGGCTAGTGATCAACACTGATTTGGAAATGAGGGCAGAGGTTGGTTTAAGGAACAAAGAAGATAAAAAAGAGAGGGGATTTGAGAATGACCTTAGATAGCCTGAAGCTGAAGGAGCAGGTGACTTCTAATCTAATCGTCTCTGGTCACCATAGAAACCAGCTGCAAAGTCAGCCAGAAGGAACTAGTGAACCAGTATCCACTGTTTCTCTGCTTCTCTTGTCAGACCTGGTTCTTTTGTCTGTTTGTCCCCAGGGCCTAACCCAGCCTTCTGCCACCCAAGCCCCTTCTCCCTTTCCAGCCACAGCCTCAGATAGCTGGCCTTCGGTGCTACCCTGCTGGGACAGAGGAACGCAGGACACTCGGGGGGAGGTCACATTCTAGCCAGGGGACAGGCTACACAGGAGGAAAAGAACCCAAAGATATACACCAAAAGCTTGTTATAAAAAGAAAAAATTTATCTGACCTGATCAATCTACACATGTATCTCTGTCCTTCCCAGGGTAAAGTAATTCTTTCCTAATCCAGAATGTGATTAAATTGATTAAGAAAATATTCCATCTTTCAGATAAGCCAGGTTGGTGGGTGAGCAGTAAGCTCTGAATATATTTTGCAGAGAACATTTGACTCTGGAAATTAGAAACTTATTAAAACATGCAAAATTGTTTGAAATGTCTCCTACTGTGGATGGCAGTCCAGAAGACAGGACTCAACTAGCGCTACACTTGAGAAGTGCTTTTTAACACACAGCCTGAGGTCTGTAACCCTGATCTCATGACAGCTTCACAAATTCTCCCCCTGGGGCAATGCACTAAATTCTCCCATCTGTCCTGCTCTTCACAAAGCAACCTGTGAATATTGTTCCCATTTTACAGATAGGAAAGTGGACTTCTTAATGATTGATGATGCTATCAAACACAATCACTTTGCTTTAAGTGACACACCTAACCCAAGGCACACCCCTTCCCTAATGTTATTGTTTAGATCTAAAATATCTCATGTTTGGAGGTAGGGCCTGGTTAGAAGCCTGGGGCATGACTTGGAAGATACGCTTCTCTTTCTCTCTCTTTCCCTCTCTCCTTGGCTGCCATTCAGTGAACAACTTCCTCCATGATGACAACTTCCTCAATACAACTATGGACTGAGTGAGCTGAAACTGTGAACCCAAATAAACCTCTTCTCCTTTAAATTACAGGTGTCAGGTGTTTTGTCCCAGTGATAGGAAAGTGACTAATATACCTAGTCTGGGACAATTTACACACATGGCATTTCATGCTTTAAGGTTTTAATTCCTAGAGATGTTTTGTTTGTGTTTTGGGGTGATTTTTTTTTTTTTCCTAAGCAAGGTCTTGCTATGTTGTTCAAACTGGCCTTGAATTTGCAGCAATCTTCCTACCTCAGCCTCCTGAGTGCTGGGAGTCAAGATGTGTGTCATTGCACCCAGCTCTTAGGAAAGGTAGGTAAGTAGGTAGGTAGGTAGATAGATCATCCTTTTGTTTTGAACTGAGCTCCTGCAGTAGGCGCCAGCAAACCAGATGACAACATGGAGTCACTCAGACTAAATACCACAGAGTCTGAAGTTTTAATGAAGAAGATAGATCCCAAAATAGACCAGTTTTTCTTGAAAAAAAAAAAGGGAGGGGGAGATTCTAGTCTACTTGAGACAACAAAGCAAGTCTCCTTACTTTATCCCTTACCAAAAGAGTAACCAAAGTAACCTGATGATAATCTTACTCTTTCTTGTTCTCACTCTGATTTCAACTTCCAATGCCACAGTTGTGCTGCCCCCCAGCTGAAGCTCTCACTCTGTTTTGCAGAGCTGAGGGTACCCTGCCATGAATCATAAATAAAAGCCAACAAGGTTAGTAACTATTCTTGGGGAACAGATTTGAGATATGGAGTCCCACCTCCATACTTTGCCACCATGTAGATAAACTTGCTTGCAAAACTCATTTATGTGATTGTTTCACTTGGTGAGCAAAACAGTCGTGGTTGCTGAAAAGGACTTCTGTGAAAACTGAGCCCAGAAGATCAAGCTTTGGGCACAGGCCTGATACAGACTGGGTACCTGATCCAAGACATTTGTGATTATTGCTGTCATCCCTTGGATCCCTGCTTCCTTGAGATCTATCCCTTCACTTAACTCAGTCTTTTCTCACATGGCTACATGGTTAATGACAGCACTCATTCCTTTCCTCTGTTGAATCTCAAACTTTTGGAGGGAAATGATCTTGTCTGGTGTCATGATTTATGCCTAGATGTCCCCCAAAACCTCATGTAACCTCAAATATTGTGATTGTAATCCAAGTACTGTAATCCATTTTCCAGTCTTCCTTGAAATCCAAAGTTACATTTGTAATTCCATTGAGATGTTATTTGAATTCTGGCAAGTTATTTCCAATCTATTACCTCCAATGCAACCCATGGTGAGAGTAAAGACACCAAGAGATAGTCAAAGTTAAGGGCAGCCAAGGGGTCCTAAATCCAATTTCTGGGAAGATACCACAAATAAAGGTCCTGACCCAAGGCGTCTCCCAGAATTTATCATCTTGTGAAGAAAGAGGGTGGCTTGAGGATGAGTGACAGCGAGGGTGGGGGTGGGGGCTACATGAGTAACTTGAGCTGGCTAGCCAGGTAGGGAGAAAAGCATCTCTGTGAAATGCAGGGAGAATGACGTGTAGAAGGATCAATCTGCATAATGCAATTAAGTTAGCAACTGAATTGCTTCTGGAGGCTGCTGCTTCAGTTTCTCATATGTAAACTTCTGCACCTGGGGGACTTATAGCCTCTTTTGTTTCAAGGCTCATAACCAGTTGACATTCCTGGAGCTGATTGGCTCTGTCATCCTGCCATGCTCATATCTTTTACAGAGAGCACTAGGCAAGGAAACCGAAGACTGTCTGATGGCTTTAGAGATCACATACCAGTACCTCAACTAACTTTATTTGCAATACTTAGAGCCAATGGAAGAGAGAAGGAAATACCATAGTCAGCTCCATACATATCAGTATATGGAAATAAGCCTCCATATAATCAATGTTGCAGCAATTGTTCTGCATTCAAGGGGAGTCACTCAAATTGTCTCCTACACTCATGCATTCATAGATGGAGGTTTTTCAGGGGTGGCTGGATCTGGTGTGTAATGCTGGGATCAAGGATTGTGATTACCACATTAGCTCACTGATTGGTCTGGCATAGTTCTGGGTAGGATTAAGGATGCCCATCTTGGGTGTGATAAAAGATAAGGGACAGAAAGAAGGCTAGTGCTGTCATTTGTTGCTTTCTGCTTCTTGCTGCCATCTGCTTTGCTGCCCTCTGCCCACCCTAAACTGTTTCTCTTCTGCAATGCCCTCTGCCATGCCAGTCTGCCTTGGAGCAAATCAATTATGGCCTGAAACCTCTACAAACTGTGAGTTTCCCTTAACTTTGATTGTCAGGTATTTTGTCTCAACAACAAGAAAAGTAACTAAGACATCTGGCTACTCTTTAGGGTCACATTCCTGACTCTGTGCCTTAAATTTAGTGGGTTCTGTGTGTTTGTCAATAAATCCTCCTTTGTCCCAGGTTCCAGAGACAGCCATTTCATGAGTGGGTAGGACATCTTGAGAAATAAAATTCATTTTATGATGTAACTACAGAGACTGTGCTGCTAGTGACATCGTGTTGGACTGGTGACACCAATATCACTAGTACTGTTTACTTTGAGACAGTGCCCTTCACCTGGAAAAGCAGGTCCAGAGCCCTACCAAGTGAGTCAGTGTTGTCTATAGGAATTGTTTCCCATGGAAAGGGACTGTTAGCAGGTGTGTGTTGCCCCAGCTGTCCCTGAGGACAGCTGTGTTTCATTCATCCTACTGCCCAGTGTCTCAGTAAATGTTTGGATAAATGAATACCTTCAAAGTCACATAATACTGGTGTGGACAAAAACCTCAGAAGAGCCTTCCCCTGGGTCTCCTACCCTCTGGCGAAGGACAGCAGGCTCCAATGAAGGAGAGTTCAGGAACATCCTCAGGACCCATTCACTGGGTCCTCATTCACTGGTGCCTCCAAACCACTGAGCACACTACTGCTTTCCGCAGGAAAGCCCTTCCCTTGTCTACTAGCCAGTGGTGTCCTTTGTCCAGGATCCCCTTTATTCCTAACACTTTCTCCAGCAGCTCTTCCCGCCATGGGCAGGTCTGCTGCAGATCCCTGAGGGTTTTTCTGGGTCTTCACTGGCCACGTTCACAAGTTCAAAGCAGTCTGCCGATAAGCAGCAGGAAGCAGCAGAAGGGTCCTATGTCTGTGCCTCCATAATTAGAGCTGCACTAATGAGGGAAATCTGCGTTCTAAGTCAAAACAGTCCCCAAAGGGGTCTTGCCTCTCTGGTATGTCAGGGTGTAGACACAGTCTAGGGCACCGAACAGGAAGGTAGACAGCTGGCACAGATGAGAATAGGGGGTAAGATTCAAAAAGCCAAAAGGCCTCTGCAAACAAACCTAGGGACAGCCTCGATGCCTCTGAGCAGCGCCTAGATCCACGAAGGAGCCAGCCAGCGGGGCAGGCTTAGTCCAGGGGCTGCGCAGAAAGCACCTGCTTTCAGAGACTAAAAATCTGCGTCCAACTCCCGTCCCCTCTACCACGTGCACGCATGTCGGTTTTACCTGTAAAATGATCTGCCTGGCAGCTGGAACTAGAGTCCTACTCCACTCTGCTGGGAGATGTGAGCAACTCAGAGAGCTGGGATCCCTAGGAACATGTCCCAGGCCTCCAGGCCCTCCCTGAGGACCCTAGAGAGAGGACGTTTCCACTTCTTGGCTCGTGTCAGACATGGTCCAGCTCAGCCTCGCCAAGGGTTTATGAAATGCGCTAATATCCATGCTGCATCTTCACCTTCCCGCCCACCAGTCCTTTCTACAAACAGAGAGGCCACAGCGCTTGCCTAGCCTGCGTGACGCCCCGGGTTCAATCCCCAGCCCTGTAAAGAAGAAAAATAGGGGTGGGAGGAGGAAGCGGGGAATACCGAGCTGCGACTATGGAGCTGAGAATAGCCAGCGGGTACCAGAGTAGGACCGTGGAGCCCGGGAACCAGGACTTGCAAGCAGGCCCGGGCGCGGCGTGGCGAGGGGCGGGGCGGGGCGGGGCGAGCGACGCGGGGCGGGGCCCGCTCGGGTCACGTGGTTTCCCGGCCCGGAAGCGCTCGAGCTGGAGACCCCCCGGGTGACCCGGGCGGGCGGTGTGGACGACTGTGGCCCCCTGCGTTCCCACCATGGCCTGGACCAAGTACCAGCTGTTCCTGGCCGGGCTCATGCTTGTCACCGGCTCCATCAACACGCTTTCGGCAAAGTGAGTCTGGGTCTGGCGGGGAGGGGCGCTGCCGGGGCTGCGGGCGCTGGCCACTCCGCGCCCCCTTCCTCAGGTCGCCTTTCCGGCTTCCTCCGCGGTCGCCCCTGACTGGCGGCTCGCACTGTTTAGGGACCATACAGGGCTGCCAGGCCGTGGGAATCTTAAAACCAGCGGTCTGGTTTGGGGGATCCGAGCCCCAGCGCAGAGTCGGCCTTACTCCACAGCTGGACTTTGAGCCCCCAGTTCCTGTCGGCGGCCGGGGCTGGGACCTGGCGGAGAAGGCTCCAGGATTCAGGCACGCGGACCGATTGAAGTGTCCCTGCGGGCCGAGTGACCACCGAGCGCACGGGGCAGAGGCAGCAGGCGCAAGGCTGCCCACCGGCTGCTGCTGGAGCAGAGCAGGGGCGGGAGCTGTGCCCACCACCTAAGTGGGGTTCTGTAGGAGGCGCAGACTTGCAGGCAGGGAAAGCTAGCACAAAGCGACTGGTAACCAACCAGTGGCTGAGAGGGACTGTTGATTCGGAAGGCGACATGTTGAAAGTCTGATTGGAAAAAAGAAAGAAGGGTCTGGACAATCTGGAGGTCAACCTGCACACGTTGAGGCAGGGAAAAACTGCTCTGGCTGTTACTAGCAAATGAAAGCAACTAAAAGACGGGAATGAGGCAGGAGAGATGGGGCAGATGGGAGAGTGAAGAGTGACCTGAGCCACAAGATGAGGGTTTCTGCCTGGAGGAAGAGAAATGGCCTTAACCCAACCGGGAGGGCAGTTCAGCTCTGGTACGGTGTGCAGAAAAGGTAAGGACAGTCCCCAGGAGGTGAGGGCCTAGGACAGCCTGGCCCTGACCAGGGCAGCCTGAGGCCAAGAGACTTGAGTGTTGCTTCCTCTCTGTCATGGACGAGAAGGCCGTTCCTCCCCGTGGCCACTTTCTCTGCCCTCACCGCAGAGCAGGACTCTCCATCCCCTATTTATCATCTAAAAGTGGAGAGTGGGCCTCGCCCAGGCAGGCCTTACTTCTGCCTGGCCGGTGCCTGCTCTGAAGCTAGCAGGTCAGTGTGCTGAATCCCGGTGGAAGTGCCCCTATTCTCTGGGCTGTCCTCCAGGTCTCCTGGGTCTTCTGGGAGGTTTGTGTGACTTGGTGATAGAGTACTTGCCTACCATGCCCAAGGCTTGGGTTTCATCTCTAGCACTGCAAAGAGGGAATCTATGAGCCTCTAGAGGGATGTCGCTATTTCTTACTCATTTTTGAACCATTTGTATTAGCAGTCCTGTCAGTGATATGAAAGGCGCTTCAGAGGTGAGACAGAGAGAAATAGTTCACCAGATGTATATAAGATACTTACAGAGTGAGAGGAAAGCAACCAAGAAAAGGTCCTTGATTTTGAAATGCTTAAACAGTCTGAGATGGACACAAGGCAGTCACAGTGTCACTCCTTCCCCTAAAGAGGACATAGTCTGTGGAGCTCTGGGTGGTGCCCATCCAACTCTCTGGTTCGCCTCTAATCAGCTGTGCCCTGTGAAGAGGTGCTGGCCTCCTGGACCCTGGAGATCACACCTTGTGACTGAGGGTTCCCATCTCAGTCAGGACCTGAACACAGCACAAGTCTTCCATCTAACTGTCACACAAGCCAGAGCCTTGGTCAAATACTTGGAGCACAGCTATAAGTCTTGCAGGATTGCTGTCCCCAAGGAGAGTCTCATTGGCCATTTACTATTGGGATAAACTGTACTGAGTTAGTTGCTTCCTTCAAAAGCTCAAACCAGTCAGGTGGGAAGCCAGGCAGCCTGCAGTCCCTGGAGGTGTCTTTCTTGGAAGCCACCTGAGAGTCAGGAAATAGGTTCCCAGGTGAGAGTCCCAACCTTTGGTCCCATCCCCTGCCCTATAATTTGGGGCCTCTCAGAAGCTTCCCACCCTGAAACAAGCCCCAGAGTTGGATGCTAAGCAGTATTCTAAGTCCAAACTGTGAAGAGCATGCTGTGAGACAGAAAGAATGAGGGAGAGGAGCCTAACATCTTGATATGAATTATAGATTGAAAATCACATTTCCAACCTGCAGTTTCCATCAGGTGCAGAGAGACAGGCCTGTGATCACTGTCAGCATGGTCAGCCTGTTCATGGTTAGCACTCAGCCCTACCAAGTGCCTGGCCCTACTCTGGGTGCCTTTCATATAAACTCAGAGAATTCTTATAACCCTGCTCTTATAACTCATTATCTCTGCATAAGGAAACTGATGTTCAGTATGGTAAAGGTACCAAGTTACCTGTTAGCTGGCAGAGTCTCTATTTGACTCCACATGGTCTTTCTCTAGAATCTGTTCCCTTAACCACCATTGGGAGTAGTAGATCATTTAGGGGTGCTTAGAATCATTCGAAACAAAAATCATCCAGTCTCATCCCCCAATTTACAGGTGAGACCCCAAGAAAAAGTTTCTTTCCGAGTTGGCCGATCAGTGAGGAATAACAGCTAGCACCCAGGCCTCAGGACTTTAGTCCTGTCCCGTTCTTTAAGACCCTAGAATCTTGCCTCCTTGGGCTTTTTTCTTTTCTCCCCAAGGACAGCATGCCTATGTCTGAGGGTGTCCTCTACTGGGGACCTATGGTCAGACCAGGGAACCCTATCATCACGCTGCTTCTCTTCCAGCTAGGGCCACCTTGAGAATTCTGTGGCTCTTGCAGTGCCTTGGCCTGTAAAAGAAGCGTGATACTTCTCCTGGCTTCTCAGAAGACTCAGGGCAGTGGATGAGGAAGTGCATGTGGACTGTGCTGGAATCCCAGCTCAGCTCTTCTCCACCTATTCAGCAGCTTTTGGAAGGCTGCAGGAAGATGTCACATGCTCCTGGCGTCAAAAACACCAGTCAAGCTAGCCCTTCACCCCTCCCGGGGAAGTGTCTGCTTCTCTTTTCCCTGGTTGTGTTCTCACCCCTCCTCAGCACCTTCTGTTGATCGTCTCCCTGAGATCCATCTATTTCTGTCTTCCTGGACCAGTCTCCGTTTTAGAGCCAGTTCTCCCGAATTTTGCTTAGGTTCAGCATCTGAAGAGCCAAGGAGGCCAAGCAGTCACTCCATAGAGATGAGAGACTCATAGTCAGGAATCCTCTCTGAAGGCTGAGCCCCCCCTCCCCAGCTTGTGCAAGGCTGCAGCAGCAGCCAGGGTGGGCAGATGGACCCGACTTCCCTTCTCGTGGACCTACAATCTTGCCTGGCACCACCAGGCCTCTACTAGAGAAGAATCTTTCACTGTCCTTTCCGGCTAGTTCCAACTTTTGCCCTTGGTACTTACCCACTCTTGGGTTCCAAGAACTGGCTGGACAGTTGCTTCAAAGGAGTTGCAGGGCCAGTTTGGGAGGTCTGTAGTCAAAAGGACAGTGTATAGAAGGAGCACAAGACTTGGGAGCTTGTGGGATGAGTCACCAAACCTCCCTGAGCCTTATTCTTTCATTTCTGTAAAATAGACACCATGGTCCCTCCCTGCCTTCTTCCTGGACAGTGGGGCTGAGGAAGGCTCTGTCATCTGTGGAGACGCGAGGGCTCAATGTCACATATAAGCCAGGGCTCCTGAGCCTCAGGACCTAGAGCAGTGGAGGAGCCCCAGCCCTTCTCTAGATCCCTGTCCTCTAGATGCCTGACTCTGGGCTTGACAAGCTAGGGACACAGCAGGAAACAGCAGAGATTCTGTGGGAACAGACATGCAGCTGATTGGCCTAAGCCAGCCACATCAGCCTCTTCCTGAATATGCCTGCCACCCTGGCCACACACGGTCACATAGCACCCACAATCCTGCCCTGAATGTGAGCAGAGCCCGCCAGGAAGTGACTCACTGCTCAGCTCAGGCACCCCGCTCCCCAGCCTGCCTGCCCACACTGGGAACCCTGGAAGGAACAGGCCTCAGCCAGCAGAGGTACTCTGTCATGAGCCTCAAACTGTCCCCCAGGATACAGTGCCCACAGAGGAAGGAGGCTTTGTCTACACAACTGACCTCTCACCCCCACAGCGGGGCAAGAGGAGTCTAGGGTGAGAACGAACCTCATAGCAGAGCCCAAGTGTGGAGGAGGAGCCAGGTGTGGCCATTCCGGGTGCCAGCCCTGGGAGCTGCGCATGTCTCGGTACCTGAGGAGCACTGTGTCCCTCTGGCCCTGGGTTTCTTTCCTGTCAAATAAGCAAGTCCGTGAGATGCAGGCTGAGTTTCTTCAGTTTCCACATTTCCTGGCACCTTAGAAGTACAGGGGCAGTGGCCTGAGCCCCTCCAGCTACCTAGGCCTCAGCCAGCTGAGCCAAAGCTTGTCTCCTGCCCCCGGAGACGTAGAATTCTGAGCTGCTGCTCCTCAGCCTGAAGAGACTCCTGGGCTGAGCAGCCTGTGCTGCTAACACCCAGTCCCTCAGGTAACTGGGCTCTTAGATACAAAGAGATTCCCTTTCCCCAGCCGGCAGCCCGCCAGCCCAGCCTGTCCGGGCAGACATGCTCAGAGGAAGACAAAACAGCCTGAGGGAGGAGGGAGCCCAGTCCAGCCACCACCAGCTCCCTACAAAGTGCCACATCTGGCGAGAGGGCGGGTCCCAGACAGTTTTCCCCTGTGGCCCAGCTGGGTCCAGCATCAGGGGCGCCGAAGACCATGGGAGTGTCAAGGAGACAGTGCCTGAGGGCTGCCCCTTTGAGAGTTGGAGTCCAGAAGTCTCATTCAGCAAAACCCACGGTGCTTTTGTGTAGTGGTGGACCAGGAACAGGGAGCTGAGAGGATGGGAGAGCCAGCTTGCTCAGACCTCCAGTAAATGTAAACAGAAGGTGCCACCCATGTGAGGTGTTACCATGAACTGCACAGGTGGCAGCATGGACGAGGCACCTCCGCTAGATCTGGGGGAACCTCTCAAGCTACCAGTCTGTGGTCTTGGTATAACACCGACTGGAGAAGGTAGTTTATAGACCTGCTGTACCCCCTCAAGAACGAGCACTTGCACTGGGCTTCTGGCTGGCCATGGTGGACTTGTAGCACCTCCCCTTTCACCCCGGAGGAGCCCTGCAGCTCCCACCTTGGTCCTACTCCCATGTGCAGGGCAGTCAGCTCTGCCTTGGTACACTTGACCCCTTCACTCTTGTTCACGTCTCTCTGCCATTCAGCTGCCTCCCCCGGGCCTTCCCCAAGGGCTCTGGTTCTGACTCTCGGGTCTTGTCCTGTGCAAGGACCCGAGAGCCAGACCCAGAAATAGTTCAGGCAGCATCCCCAGGTTCTCTGTGCCTTCTCACCAGCCATGTCAAGACTTGCCCTGTGTTCAGCTTGCCCTCCACCCTCTCAGCACCCTGCCCCCTTCCCAAAAACCACAAACCTTCCTAACCGCTCCAGTTTTTCCACATCTCTGGATGCAGGCAGGGTCCCCCCACTGGCCAGGGTTTGTGAAAACCATTTCCTTCGCCCACCCTGGGACACCCCTAAGTAGATATGGTTAGTCCTTGAGATCATTCTGTCAGATGTATGTCTCTCTCGTGGTTGCCCAGGAGCTCCACCACCCCCAGCCGACCCTCCCATGGCCAGAGTCCCCATCATGTCCTTGTCCTGGGTGGGGGAAGGAGCTCCCTGCTGCCCTGCCCCAGCTTGGGACATAAAGAAGCCAGGGCTGCCAGGCAGGATGTTTGTCAAACCCAGACCACAGGGGCTCAGCACAGCCAGTGGCTCAAGCTCTGTAGCACTGTGGGAAGTACAGGAAGCAGAAGGCTCTCCCGCCCTGTGGGAGCTCCAGCTTGCGGTAGATAAACCAGGAGTGTGTGGAGGTCACTGCAATGTGGCTGCTGTGGAGAGACATCTCAGGGAAGGACATGTCACAGAAAGAATCCTGAGTCCTACACTTTGCCATGTGCATGTGAGGCGTTGCTGTGGGAACAGGTCCCACCCCAGAGGAAACAATTCAGGTCTGCACAGCAGGCGACATGGCTGACACAGTGAGAGCAGCGTCAGCAGAACCAGGGTGTCCAGCGTAAGGAAGGAGTCACTGTCTTGCCAGCCTCTGTCCGGACTGGATCACGTGCTTGGCTCTGGGCCAGGACCCACCAGAGCACATCCAGAGGAGCAAAAGGTTAGGGAGGGCTGGCACTGTGGTCAGATGAGAAGATTCAGAAGGCAGGAAAGTCCCCAGATAGCAGAGGGACATTCAAATGAAGGATTGGGCTGGACTCCAGAGACACTGTGGCCTGACAGAAATGAATTCCCAAGGAGGAAATTGTGTAGAGATGGTAGATGGTTCGGAATGATGTATGGCAGCCACCGGGAACACCATGCTGTGGAGGCGTCTGGGCTCAGCAGGAAGAGTGCTTAGTAACTCCCTGCTGTCTGTCTCTCACTGTCCACCATGGTGGCCACTGTCACTTCCCAGCTGCAGTGCATTTGCCACCTGCCTTAGGATCAGGCTCAGAAGGACCTTTCAGGCTCCATGAAGATGATCTGGTAGTCTTCTCCCAGGGCCCAGTACCCCTCTGAGACCAGAGAATCTTTTTGTTTAATTTGGTCTTTTTTGTCTTTTAAGACAAGGTCTCTCTATGCAGTTCAGGCCGGCCTTGAGCTCACCTTGTAGCCCATGCTGTTCTCGAACTTACAACGATCCTCCTGCCTCAGCCTCCCAAGTGCTAGGATTACAGGTGTGAGCCACCATGCCCAACTTGTGTGTTGTTTTGATGGGATTTGTTGTTTGTTTGCTTGCTTGCTTGCTTGTTTTTTGAAACAAAGTGTCACTAGTCCAAGTAAATCTTAGATTTGTGGTCCTCCTGCCTCAGCCTCCCCTACTGAGATTACAAGTGTGCAGCACTATGCCTGGTGACCAGAGGCACTTGACCCTTTTTGTGCTTCAAATCCCTTTGACAGCTTGGTATAGCCGATGGTCGTCTTCTTAATGTCTTAAACTGTGCAACTAAGAGAGCAAAGATTATAAAAGGAACAGATTAAGTTTAAAAAAAGGTTACCAGACAGTGAAAAGCAAATTTGCAAGGTAACAGTATATACATACATGGTTCTTAATACATTAAATTTTAAGTAGTGGGTCCAGTGACTGATGTTGGTGAGTAATGAGTATCAGTGATACTTCACCGTAAATATTGCGACTTTAATGTGATTGCTGTGAGCTGATGCAGTACCGCATTCATACACTAAGGAACTGAAGATTTAAAACCTTTGCCGGAGAGTCTGGCCCCTCTGAGAGGTGCCCCATCGGGGGCCGATTCTTTGAGTGTGGACCTCTGGGCACTGGGAAGAGGGAGCCCTGGGCACCACACTCACCTTCACTCCCTCTGCTGCAGGTGGGCCGACAACTTCAAGGCCAAGGGCTGCGGAGGGAGCGAGGAGCACAGCTTCCAACACCCCTTCCTCCAGGTACGAGCTCTGGCCCTTTCCTTCTCCCAGGCCTCCCATGGGTGCCCGAGGCAGGCTGTTTCCTGGCCTTCTGCCAGAGCTCCTTGCTCCTGGGAGACCTGTCTGCCTCTCACCGTCCTCCACTAGAACAAGGCTGGGGTCTGCTAGTGTCCCTGGCTGAGGGACAAAGGACACAGGCCTCTGCAGGAGGCCATAATCCCAGCAAGTGGTGATGCCCTCACTGCATCTGGTCAGGACACAGGGGATGTGCTGGCCAGTGTATAATCCAGCAGCTCAGGTGGCAACTGGGACAGGACGGTCGGTCCCTGTCTGTAGAAAAATACCCCATTGCTGGACTGCAAATGAGGTGGCTCACTTTTCAGTCCTGGCTAGGTCAGCCTTCCCGAAGTCTGAAGCTTTCTTAGGCTCAGTTGCTTCATCTGGAATTTTGGGGTTTGCTGAGTGGATCACACACCACTGAGGGGGCTTTGGGGCAGACCCAGAAAGCTGTGTGGCCTCCCACGGACAGCTCTCCTTTTGTCCATTGGACAAGTCAGTGTCCTAGGTCAGCTTTTGCTTGAAGAAAGATGGAGTTAAAAATACTGCTGTTCAAGGATTCCTCCCCAGGATCCCTCCTCACTGAGTCCTCAACATTCTGTCCCCTGCAGGCAGTGGGCATGTTCCTGGGAGAGTTCTCCTGCCTGGCTGCCTTTTACCTGCTCCAGTGCAGAGCCACAAGGCAGTCAGACTCCAGCATGGACCCCCAGCAGCCCTTCAGCCCCCTTCTTTTCCTGCCCCCAGCCCTCTGTGACATGACAGGCACCAGCATCATGTATGTGGGTGAGTAGCCAGGCCACACTATGTCCTGAAGGGGCCACCAGTGAAACGGCACCCGCACACTTCACTGTGGACTTGCACAGCACCCAGGTTGCTGATGGCTCTCTATGTGTGTGTACTTGGCTCGGCTCCAGCTCGGGGGAGCCAGCCTTTGACCTCTAGAGCTAATAGTTGTGTCTCTCTTCTAGCCCTGAACATGACCAGCGCCTCCAGCTTCCAGATGCTACGAGGTTCAGTGATCATATTCACAGGCCTGTTCTCAGTGGCCTTCCTGGGCCGGAGGCTGGCAATCAGCCAGTGGCTGGGCATCCTGGCCACCATCGTGGGGCTGGTGGTCGTGGGCCTGGCTGACCTCCTGAGCAAGCCTGACAGTGAGCACAAGCTCAGCGAAGTGATCACAGGTGCGGCCCTGTGGCACCCGGGGGCTGCCCGTCCTGTCCTGTTCCGTCCCATTCTCCTGAGGAGCCCGGCATAGAGTCATCCCACAGACTTGGTCAAGCTCTGCCATGTGCAGGTCCTGGGTGAGGGCACATACCTGCCACCAAGGGGACAGAGAGAGTACAGGGGAGGCTGGGGAGGTGCATGTCTGCCGCAGGAAGGAGTGGCGAGCCGTGTGAGCAGCCAGCGGGGAGCTGGAAGTCAGAGCAGGGGCCTGCCGCGTGCGGTGCGGCACTCCAGCTGCTGCTCAGAGAGGCCTGGCCCGGCCCGGCACTGAGCGCCATGTCATACTTGTCATAGGTCCCCTCCCTGTCCCCACAGGGAACCATTACAGCCCACTTTTTGATAGAGGACCACTCTGGGTTACCGAGAGTCAGGATAGAATCAGAAACGTCTGCTTCAAGCACGTGACTCCTACAAGGCCACATGCCCTGAGCTGCAACGCTCGGGCCCGGCAGCTCTGCAGACCTGGGGGGGCTGCCCACTTTGCCAGCCCCTCGGGCACCAGGGAGTCAGGCACCGCGGTCAGGATTGTGCCTCGGGAACTGTACAGGGGCAGGAAAGGTTAGGAGCTGGTGTGTGCTGTCCCGGGGGCCCTCTGGTCAGCACCCCTGACTCCAGCCCTATGCGACCCTGGCTGTCCTGTCCTCAGGGGACCTGTTGATCGTCATGGCCCAGATCATCGTCGCCATCCAGATGGTGCTAGAAGAGAAGTTCATCTATAAACACAACGTGCACCCACTCCGGGCAGTGGGCACAGAGGGTGCGTGTGGGCGCGGGGGCAGGGGGCGTGGCTGGGGGGACATGCTGAGGAGCAGCTTGCGGCATCGGTCACACCAGTGGAGCAAGAGGCAGGGGCTGGTGACCACTGGGGGGAAGGGAGTGAGCCACCTGCCTGCACCCTCTTCCATAGGTGGGAGTTGACAGATCCTCTGACATGTGCTGTGCTGGGCTGGGGGAGACCAAGGATAAAGAGAAATCCATCTGGGGGAGGTGACCCCCAAAAAGAAAGGGCCAGGCAGAGCCTGGAGCCTGCACCAGTCATACTCAAGTGGTGCCTCGTTTGCCAAGCAAGTCTGAGTCTCTCAGGGCAAAGAAGCTATCATTAGAGTCACAGATTCCAATAGGCAGGAGTGGGGTTCAGGCAGAGCAGAGGTTGGGAAACCAGTGTGAGTACTTGGGGTGCACTGTAGGTCTTATTGAAGAAATAATTGGGAGTTTAGTCAGAGTCCTGTCGTGGAGAGCTCTGTGCCAGGCAAGTAGATTTAGGCTAAGTGACAAGCAGGAGGAGCCACCAAAGATTTTTGAGCAGAGAATCAGCTATCAAAATTATGCTTTAAAAGATGAGCAAAACAGATTAGAGCAGTGCTAGTAGAGTGGACAAGTGCTGACCAGAGCTCTTGGGCTCTGGCCCAGTAGAGTCACTGACAGCTGAATGGAAATCAGTTACATGGAAAAGCATCCCGTCTGTTCCCACTCATTTTAATTTCTAGGAAGATTTTATGAATGAAGCTGTGTGTTTACTTACATCCTGGGATAAGCTAGCTATCACTGACCAACTGCACGCTGAATTAGCTGTGTTTGCCAAACTTACAAAAGCAGTGTAGTGAGTTGAAGCCAGCAATTCTTTTTCAAATGAACAGAACAGAATTTAAGCATCAGCAGGCATCATACATAGTAAAGGAAGCTGTCGATTTGGGAGTGTGTGCACACTTTGTGTGTGTGTGTGTGTGTGAGTGCCTGAGAACACGCATTGGGGTCACAGCATAAAATGGATTTTTTATTCTCGGCCTAATCAGAAGCCACTGGGTGGAGGTGGGGAAAGGGTCAGAGCCTGGTGCATGAATCCGTGTTCCCTAAGAAAGACGTGGAGGGCCGGGGGTTTAGCTCAGCGGCGTAAGTGCCTGCTTGGCAAACGTTAGGTCGTCTGAGTTTGATCCCTGGTACCAAAAAAAAAAAAAAGAGGTAGAGGGTGGGACCAGGAGTGGACCAGAAGCTGGACAGAAGGAGAGGCCCACGTTCGGAGGCTGCTGTGCCAGTGGGCCATGCTGAGAGGCTGAGGCAGGATAGACAGTAACTGCTTCCGCCCTGCCCCACCCAGGCCTCTTCGGCTTTGTGATCCTGTCGCTGCTCCTGGTGCCTATGTACTACATCCCCGCTGGCTCCTTCAGCGGGAACCCTCGAGGGGCCCTGGAGGATGCCCTGGACGCCTTCTGCCAGGTTGGCCGGCAGCCGCTCATTGCCCTGGCCCTGTTGGGTAACATCAGCAGCATCGCCTTCTTCAACTTTGCGGGCGTCAGCGTTACCAAGGAGCTGAGTGCCACGACCCGGATGGTGCTGGACAGCCTGCGCACTGTGGTCATCTGGGCCGTGAGCCTGGCCGTGGGCTGGGAACACTTCCACCCGCTGCAGATCCTTGGCTTCCTCATCCTCCTGCTGGGCACCGCCCTCTACAATGGGCTGCACCGCCCACTGCTGGCCTGCCTGACCCGGTGCTGGCACCCGGCGCAGGAGAGCGAGCGTGAGAGACTGCTGGGTGGCAGCCGGACTCCCATCAACGAGGCCAGCTGAGCTCCCCTTGGGGTCTCTGCTGCTGCCCCGTGCTCCCTCTTCACCCTGAGGCCACTGGTGGGCCTTGAATGCCCTGTCCCCTCCCCATGACCCCCTAAGGCAGCTGCTGACCAGAAGATGACATGACACCTGAGTCCTGTTTTCTCCCCACTGCCTGCAGAGGGGTGTGACCCGGTCTCTCCTGCAGCTCTAGGGCTAAATCGTGAAAGCTAGTGGCAGGAATTTACAATCGTAGCATTTTTGCATCATAAACTAGGTGATTATGACAGATCTAGTTTATGAGTCATCCAAAGAAGGGAAGTTGAACAATTTCAAAGCAGAACTCAGCACTGTATTTTCTAAAATGTGTAAAATACTTCTTAAACCTGGGGAACTGATTTCAGCTTAGAATCTGCTTCAAACTCAGTAAGTGCTCCCCAGCCTGTTAGCTCTGGAAAATGGGTGACCACACTGCAGCCTTGGGTGTCTCCTGGCCCCAGCATCCTGTGGGCCTTTGGTGTAGACAACCCAAGACTAGAGGGAGTGTCCCTGAATACCTGCTGTCCCTGTGCCTGTCCTGGTGATCTCGTCAGCTCTCCCCTGCCTCTGCCTGGGAACAGAGCCGAGGGCGATTCCAGGCAGCCTTTGATGGTCATTTTATGAACTTCATTTTAAAGACGAGGAAACTGAGGACCAAAGTTGTAAATTGTTTGGAGTGGTGGGTGGGGAGTCCTCTTGTCAGCACTGGCTGGGAACCTGGGGGAGCCTCCGCCAGGTGGCCATGTGACTGCAGCAAATGGGGCCTAGGGCACATCGGGGTCTCAGCCCCACCCCCGGACCTGGATGCCTGGAGAACCCCAGGATGATGGGCGTGATAGGGTTCATAGAGTTAGAGGAATTCACTGCGGGATGGGGCCTTTGAGAGCGAGGTCCACAGGCTGTGTTGGATTCTAGCTGGCTGTTATCCCAGGTTGAAGGAGAGGCCTCTCCATTCCCCCAGCTCTGTGTCCCAGGGAGAAAGAAACAGGCAGTGAGGGTGGAGGAGATGTTGCAGCTGCCTAGTCTAAAAAACTGGAGCCTTAGAATGTTGTTTTAAGCTTTATTTTTTGAGAAAGAATAGAACGTTGGCAGTATTGGACTTTTTGTGTAGTGAAGGGAAGGGGGCACAGGAGGACTCCTGAGGGTGGCATCTAGAACGTGGAAGGCTCTAGGGTACCAGAAGCTTAGAAATCCCCTAGTCTGTGCTCATTTGTTCAGATGATGACAATAAAGCCCAGAGAGTTAAAGGAACTTCTCTGAGGTCCCACCGCTGGCCGCAGGCAAAGCCAGATGTCCTAGTCCTCTCCTTGTTCCTCGAGGACCAGGCTCGTTCCTACGGTCCAGCACTGCTTGCCTGCGGCAGGCCGCCCACCTGGTGTTACACTTGGCACCGTCTCCGAGGTGTTTGGGAAGTGCTTGGCCTTTATTTGAGTGCTGCACAGGGATTCAGTGTTTGAAAGTCAGCCAGCTGTACCGGTTTCCGATGAAGGGTAGCAGAGGGTGAGGGGCTGGCCCGGCAGACCTGCCTCTGCCCTGCTCAGGCCAGTCACCTCGCCTCCAGGAGCTTCGGGTTTCACATCCCTACTGGAGGGCGCCCTCTCCATCTACAGGATCAGCAGGAACTAACCTCGGGATAGACTTGAAGGTGCTTGTCACTGCCCCTGAGGGCACTGTCACTTTCCCCTGGGGGTGCCACATCAGAGGCTCTGAGGTCAGCAGGGGCATTTCCCAGATCATGAGCTTCATGCAGAGGGGCAGAACATTAAATTCCAGCTGTATGGTAGAGTGAAATGTCAAAGTCACGTTGTTAGCAGAACAGGATTCCTGGAGAGACGTTTATGCTAACAGTAAGTGTCCTTCAGTTGTCAGGGGACAGTCACCTGGGGAGTGGTAGATCTTGGAGGGTGGGCTCCCGCCTGTTGCGTTGAAGGAGCGGCCATCCAGGCAGTGCCCCTGCCCCCGCCCCCCTCCTTCTGAGTGCAGGAGGGAGCCCTGTGTGGTAGAAGTGCTCTTGCAGGCCATGACCCTGGTCACAGCCTTCTGGAGATCTTGGTTCGGTCTAATTGAAGCATCTGCTTTTTCATGAACTGCTTTGTCCCCTCCCTGGCAGAACCTCCCTCCCTGGCAGGGTTCCCTCAAGGGCTGGATTGGCCCTCAGGCCGCTTTCCTGTCTAGACTGCCCACGGGCAGGGATGTAGGACTGAACCAGGTGGTTCTGTGGGCCTTTACTTGGTCCTAAGGTCATGAGCAAATAGTATTCAAGGAGGTCAGAGCTGTCCCCTGGTGACAGTGGTAGGAAAAGGGCAGTAGTGTTCTCAGTACTGCCCCAGGCTGACTCAGAACCTTAAGCCTGTTACCTCTCAAGACCTTGACTGCCTCTCAGAGGAGGGGGTTCTTCTGCTTCCTGAGCGTGTTCGCCTCCCTAGAGGGCTCATTGGTAGTTGCTCTTGGTTTTGCCTTGCTTAGCTGCCCCTCCGACCTGCTGACTTGATCCTTTCAAAACCCCTAAGGTCGGTGAAGGATTTTGCCATAAAGTAGTTTATAAACCACTTTGGCCGTGTTGGGGCCTGCCTGTAATCCTAGCTATTCAGGAGGCTGAGGCAGGAGGATCACAAGTTCAAGGCCAGTCTAGGTAACTTAGCAAGACTCCTACTGAAAAAAGAAAAGGCTGGGGATGTAGCTCGGTGCTCCCTGCTTCCAGTTTCCTGAACTAGGGAGAAAAAAACTTAAGAACCCACCCATCTTCATTAAGAAGTTACCCAAAACAAACATTTTTAGACAAGGGGAAACCGCCCTACCCTGGGGTGGTGCCACACGGCAATCCCACCCCCACCCCCCAAGTAGCGCTAGCCACAGATGAGAACAAACGGGAACCTGGGTTTGGGAAGGGTCTGAAAGGGTTGTATAGACCGTAATTAAATTTCTAAGTCCTGCCTTACTCTGAAAGTGAATTCATTTGATACACACATAATTTAAAGCCATTGGCCACAAGACCAAACCGATGAGCCAGAAGTCAGGACTCAGGCCTTCTGCCCCAGGGGCCCCCACACCTCGGGCGTCCGCAGCCCTGAGCCTGGGCGGGAGAGTCAGTTCATCTCGGTGAGCTTCAGGCTCGCCAGGAAGCTGCTGCGTTGCCCTCTGAGCTGTTCTTCCTGCTGCTCACTCGCTGCGTTCTCCCTTCGCACTGCCAACAGAATCTTTCAGTGCTTGCCCAGAACTCAAAGCTATCAGGTCTCCTGCCGCCAGGAAGGGAAACGTGACAGGCAGGTTGAAAGAGGGTTTTCTCCAAGGGCTGCCGAGGAGGAAGCTGCAGTCCCTCCCGGCTGGGGTAGCGAAGGCGGAGGACTGCAGCCACCTCACGTCCACACCTCAGGGCACAAGGCGGAGGGGTGTTGCTGCCGGAGATCTGTCTGCCTTTCCTGTCCTCCTCCCGGCTGCTGTCCCTGTGATCCCCGCTCTGATATTGCTGGAGCCATCCAGGCACAGGGGTCAGGATCAACTTTTCCATGGACTCCTTTGGCCACCCAGGGAGGCCGGCCCAGCCTGTAACCCTCTTCTGTAAAATGGGGATAGGCTCAGGGAGGCTGCACAGCTGAGCCTGGCCGTAGGGCTGGGAAGGATGATCGCTGCTTTGATCCACATGTGCTGCGTGGTCCTCAGCCTCGCCTGCTGGTTTCCCATCCACTGTCAAGGCCAAAGTCGTGACCTGTTCCGGACTCCTGCCCACCCTGAGCTGGCACTCACATGAAGCACACTGTCACGAGAGCAGGGCATCACGTAGGTCACACACCTTTGTGCTCCTCCCTCCCAGAAGGACAACTGGCACTCGTGTATCTCTGTTTTAGTCAAATAGCTGACTGCCTCTGCTGATGGGTGTATTCTCCCTCCCACCGTGGCTGCTGGTGGCTCCAGCTCCTTCGCAAGATTTGGTTACAACCAACCCTCCCCACTTGTGTCAGCCTCCCTGGAAATAATTCTACCCTGAGGGCCGGGGATTTAGCTCAGTGGCATAAGCACCTGCCTTGCAAGCACGAGGTCATGAGTTCAATCCCCAGTACAGCAAAAATAATAATAATAATAATAATTTACCCTAAAGGCAGCAGGGTCTGGAGAGACACCATCAAAAGGCAGGTGCTGGACCTAGGAAGTCACCAGGGAGGGTGTTGCAGGTCCTCCAGAGGGCTGAGCCTGCCACTGAGTGCCTGCTAGGTGCTGAGGGCATCTTTGTGTTTAGTATTAGTTTTCTAATCCCACAAGTAACACGTGATGAGGAAACAGGCTTTGTGCAGTCACAGGAAGTGATCGAGTGAACCACTGGCAGACATCTGCCAGTGAAACTCTTTCCCCACTGCTGGACCAACCCATATACTGCCCAGGTGGCTGAAGGTACCTCCCCACAGAACCCCTGCACTGGAGCCACAGGAAATGGCAGAGTCTCCAGGAGTCCCCATCCCGAATGACCATCTTGTCCATGTGCACCTCTGCGGGACCTGCCAATTGGTGTGAACCCTTGAGGCAGATGTGACTGGACAGGCACTTGGTCAAAGAGTTCTACTCCCTCTCTCTACCACACCTGTCTCAGACATCTTTGCCCACTTCCAGGGGTCCCTGAAAAGCAGCAGGCACCTGCTCATGGAGACCAATGACTCACACATGACAGCCTATTCAACTGCCCTCCAAAGCCCTGGGAGGATACACTGTCCCCATCTTACTTTTGAGGTACTGGAGGTTCAGAGAGGTTAAATGTGATTGTTTCCAGAAAAGACAGTCCTAGCTCCAGTTGATAAAAAGGAATTACAGCCAGGCATGGTACACATTTGTAATCTCAGCACTTAGGAGGCTGAGGCAGAAGGATCACTGGGAGTTAGGAGTTAACATGGGCTACGTACAAGTTCAGAGCCAGCCTGAACTACATAGTAAGAACCTGTCTCAAAAAAAAAAAAAAAGTAAGCAAAAATAAAGAGCAAACAATACAGGATAGAAAAGTGTGATTAGTTCTGTGTTTCATACTGGAATGATACTTTTATATGACCTGTGTTTCCATGAACTGACACAGACAGGAACCACAGAGTGGGTGTCCATGCAGCCCCAGGACCTGGTACACTGCTTTGCTCATAAGAAATGCTCATTGTGCCTTCCGTGAATTAAACACACAGGTTTTCACAGATTGTCACTACAGTTAGACTGCAGCGGGCTTCCTTCCATTAAGTACAAGGATTTGAGGTGAGGGTTTTGCTGTAGTCGCCAAAGATCAAAGCGCAAGGCTGCAGATGTAACTCAGGGTTTAACATACAAAAGGGGTAGGGTTCCAAACCAGCACTGCAGAAGTAAAGTAAATGTTTTAAAAATCAAACAGGAAGAAAAAGGGCAGGTGATACAGTGAAATTTTTAGTTTAGTGGGTGGGAGTGGGTGGGTCTTAGCACCAAGCAACAGATTAACCTGGGTTTCTCATGATTCTGGATTCTGGGGTCCTCACCTGCTCTGCCAGGTTAGTTATCATCCGTAAACTGGAGAAGAAAACTGCTGTGCTTTGAATTTTTTCTTTGCTCCTTCTTTTCTGTCAACCTTGCTAGATAAGTGTCACCCCCCTCCCAGAGGAGAGCTGGGTTCCTGCTCTATCCCAGCAAGCTGTGCCATGTGTGTGACTTCCCTGAGACACACCTGAGAGGGCCTTGCTCCCAGTCACCAGCATTCCAACCCACATGCCCCCAAAATCTACCCACATACACTCCAAATCGTGTGTCCCCTCCTTGCATGCACCCCAGCCTCCCTGTCTCTTATGGGGACTTCACCTATTCATCCAGATAAGAACTGTCCTGGGAGAGTGAGGAAGCCTGAATATTACAGCCAACCAGCAGAGAGTCCAAAACACATCACAGAACCCGGAATATTTCCTGTCACTCACGTCTTTCAGAGGATGCATGGCTACCCTTTTCACTTGTTTCAGGAGAGAAATGACAAACTGCAGGCAACAAAGGACAGGAACTAGAGAATCAAAATGGAAGGATTGCAGACAAAGACATGTTCAAGAGTAGAACAGAGAAGGAAGAATAGTCTTGGAAGACCTCCATACTCACTGGGGAAAAATAGGTTCTAGGTCATGGGAAGCAGAGAAGAGTGTCATGAGAGCCGAGATGGGATATTGGTTAAAGCAGTAATGTCAAAGACCACATGCGCTGCGTGTGGTGGCACTTGGCATCCCAGCACTCTGGGAGGCTGGCACGTTCAAGCCCATCCCGGGCAATTTAGTGACTTAGCAAGACCCTGTTACAAAATAAAATACATAAACTTGGGGAGGGGGGCTCAGTATGAAGGATCTGGGTTCAACTCCCAGTACCACAAATAATAATAATAATAATAATGGATCAGAGAGAATGAAAAATCAAGATGGGGCAAAGCTACTCATTTTAGCCTGGAGCCTGTGAGTCTGAGCTGTCATTAAACCCAACGAGCCAGTGTTTCCAGACCCTCTGGCCTAAATACTGACACCTGACAGTACTATCCTTCTCCTCCTCTATAAAAATAGTGTGTTGATCTTAATGCAGGCTGATGAGACCTAGAGGCTTCGTGTGTAGTGACAGTGTTCTGGGATGCTGGGGACTTCTAGGCATTTTCCTAGGTTTTTCTTGTCCTGAACAGAAAATTGGACAAAACAAGTACAACAGGTACTTTTATTAAAGGTAGCAAAAGAAGCCATGCTCTGCAGACCTAGTGTGGGCCAGTTAAAGTAAGAAAAGAAGTGTGCCTGGCAGAGTAAGAGTGGGCCACTGTGAAAGAGAGCACAGTGGCCAAGATTTAATGGCAGCTGTCTTTTTATCTCCCATGGCCTCTGGGAGGAGGTCAAGTCTAGCTGTCCTATCAAAAACCTACTTGATTTCCGCAAGAAGAATTGAAGATAGCGCTTTCTGATTGGTTCCATGTGCAGGGCTTGGGTTTGGGTCTCCTGGATCTCCCTGATTGACAGGTCACACCCACTGGCCCGACCAGTTCACTGTGCCCTAATCTCTAAGCTGCCTCAACAGCACCAGTGACAAGTACTGGGGGAGAATCAGAGGACAGAACCACCCACTTCCCTGCACAGCCACCGCTTCCTTGCAGACTGCTCATGAAGAGATAGGCCAGTGAAGCCCTGGGCTTACCCTTCATCTTATAGTTATATGGAGCTGAGATCCCAAAAGCCTTATAAATTCCAGAATCAAGGATCAGGTTAGTTTCCTAGAGCTCTGATTTGTTTCCAAGATCTGAAATTAGCAGAATTATTCTGCCTAATTCAATTTCTCATTTCTCTGATGTGCTCATTTTCCAACCAGTAGTAGGAGCACAAGAACTTATTGATGGTTGTACAGAGGCTGTTGGGGAGCTGGAAGACACGGATTCACTGGGAGCCATCCAACTACTCTGCATCAGGAAGGGCTGTTTTACTCCTGGCCAAAGTGGGGGATACCCAGCCCACAGAGACTCACTGCTGGATAATCCAGGGAATAATCCATTTCTACTTCACGTGTTTCAAATTGACTTCTGATTTTTATTTTCACCTATGTGGGCATGTCACTGCTAGTTTGGGTCCTTGCTTTTAGTAATGATAGACATTAAAACTAAAGCACAAGTTAACTCAAAAAATGTTTTTAATTGTAACGTTTGAGGAAGATAGATGAGGACTCCAGCTTAGGGAGCTGGAAGGGGCACAGGTCTTAGACTGGCCCATCCACAAAGGCAGAGCTTAGCTTGTAAGGATTAACTGGTGAGCTGGGGTCCAGGTGGCCATTTTCTCAGTTGTGGTCTCATAGTTCTTGAATTTGTGTGGCTGAGAGATGGTTTCATTCCTAGAAAAGCCTTCTGTCTGTGATGGTCTCAGTCCTGTGAAATTCTACTTTTT
The DNA here is from genome assembly GCA_004027455.1 of Hydrochoerus hydrochaeris. Taxonomy (NCBI): domain Eukaryota; kingdom Metazoa; phylum Chordata; class Mammalia; order Rodentia; family Hydrochaeridae; genus Hydrochoerus; species Hydrochoerus hydrochaeris. The sequence goes on from PVLA01008961.1 coordinate 25,495, forward strand.
CTGGAATCTAGATGCTCCCAGACTTAGGACAACGGTTGGAGACTTCAAGGCACAGCTGGACATTCCTGGAAACCCTCTGGCCTGGTGTTCTCAATCTTAGATGGGGTGAGACCACATAAACTTAGGGCTCATCAACCTTGTTTTGCCAATTTTTAGATAGACACTCCCTCGATGGTTAATGTATCTATATGTAGACCTGAGAAGAGATTTGACCCAAATTTTACAGCAACAAAGGATACAAGATGAAAATCAATCCCTGGCTGTTCCAGGAGGGAACACAAATCATGTTTATTGAGTGAGCAGGAGGTAAGGCCCAGGGTTTTCCGCCTGTTTCTCCATCTCTATCATGACCCCTATTTTATTATTCTTGTACAGATAAAATGGGCTATGTGGGCCAGGGATTTAGCTCAGTTGCTTAAGCGCCTGCCTGGCAAGCACGAGGTCATGAGTTCGATCCCCAGCACAAAAAAAAGGGGAGGGGGGTTGTATGTACCAAGTAGGTCTCTTTAAAGTCTGAAATTATGTTTGTGTGTATCTTTCTATAACTAGTGATTAAGAAAATGAAAAACAGTCACGTCTTTGCCTTTCAAGTAGCTCCCCCTCCCTGTCTCTCTCCAGCCCGCTAATGACTAGATCTTTGCCTAACATTATGACTACGTCAGGCATGGCCTAACCATTAGGTTTTCTAAAGGACCTTATAAGGGTGAGAAATACGGGAACTGCAGGTTCTTAGCCCCTGAGGAAATCCAGGAATTTTTTCTCTACATAACCATATTATGTAGAAAGACTTAGAATAGATTCTTCAAGGTTTGGCTGAGGGAGTCTCTCTCTGATGTGATGACACAACCAACTAATTTTATCCCTCCCTTTTTCCCATGCTGGGCTACCCCGATTGCCAAGACAGGTGGTGCTGAGTGTTAGGGATTCCTAGGCTCTGCAATTATCTATTCTGTTTCATTTAATTCCTCTGGACTTCAGGAAGTCCATTTTATTTTTGTAGTTTAATTTAATTTTAAAAACAGCCATTCAATTGGTTTATACACGAAAATGTACACGTTGAGAAACATTACTTCCTGTTCTGTCTCCATCCACTCACCACTACTTTGGAGGCAGCCAATTTTATTCATTTCTTATGAACTCTGGATTCTGTTCTCTACCTTGTTTTCTATTTCGAACTGAACAAAGAAAGAGCTATCCGTCTAAAGCAAAATTAATGGGTAAGTATTCGCTTTGTCAGATTAATGGCTGTTGAGGACTGATGCACATGAATTTCTTTCCTCTGTTATCCTAGTTTACTGAAAAGCAATTTTCTTTCTGTGATATGACTACATCTTAATGGGTTTAGTAAAAAGCTTTCCTTCCTTTTTCCCTTTACTTTTTTTATTATAGCAAAATACATAAAAAATTTATCATTCCGTATTTTAACCATTTGGAAGTGTATGGCTCTGTGGCGCCTAAAGCTGTCAGCCTGCTTGAATTAAGCGACTTCTGGAGAGGTGACGGATCACGCTACACTCATAAATGAATGCTCATAGCTGGATGTGCTGCCAGCAGATGAGGCTGTTAGCGGTGGGCCACCAAGCGTGTGCCTCTAGAGGTGTTATCTCTCAATCTTTGTGATTCACTCTGCTTCTCAGTCACGGTGAGCTGGGCAGTTCTGCCTTTCTACTATGATACTTCTGTTTTGGAGTCAGCCAACCATGGACTAAAACCTCTACAACTGTGAACCATATTAAACCTCCCCTCCTTTACGCAGTATCAGGGTTTTTTTTTTTATTTGTTTGTTTTTGTTTTGTTACCAGGGATCGAACTCATGACCTTGCGCTTGCCAGGCAAGCCCTTATGCCACTGAACTAAATCCCTGGCCCTGTATCAGGTTTTTTGTATGTTGGCCAACACAAGTTCAGTGGCATTAAGTGCTATACATTTATATTGTGCGACCATCACCACCACCCATCTCTTAGAATTTTTCTTATCTTCTCAAACTGAAACTCCATCTCCATTAAACTCTGACTCTGCTCTCCACTCTCCTCCCCAGCCCCTGGTATTCACCGTTCTGTTTTCTGTCTCTATGAATCTGACTACTCCAAGTACCTCACAGAAATGGAATCAGTGTTTGTCCTTTTGCAACTGGCCTATTTCATTTAGTGTAATGTCTTCAAAGTTCATCCATGTTTGCAGCATATAATTTATTTTCCTTTTTAAAGTGGAATAACATTCCATTGCATGTACCACATTTTATTTGTCCATTTGTCTATTAGTGGACTTTCAGGTTGCCTCCAGCTTCGAACAAAGCTGCTACTGTCACTGGCCACTCAAGTCTCCAAAAGCACTGCTCCCAAAAACACATGGGAGGAATGGTGAAAAGGGAAAAGGCTTCATTTAAAGCTAGCTCTGAGGAGATGGGGGGCCCATGTTGCCTCAAATCACCGTCTCCCCACGTCCAGGTGCAAAAGGTTCTTTGCAGTAAGGAACAGTGGGGAAAGAAGATACAATAAGCCAACAGAAGACGCCAGGCCTGCTTCACCCTTCCTTGTGGAAGGGGAACTAGATCCTGACCTGGTGCCAGCATCTGCATATTCTATCCATCACCCGGGCTCTGTGGAGAAGTTGGCCCTTGTTTTGCCTTGTTTTGATGCCCTAGGCCTGAGGAAGTCTGGAGAAGCAGCTTGTCTCTAGAGGAAAAATTCTAAAGTTCCACTTTGCCCTACCAGTTACACTGTGAATATAAATGTATAAATATCTGTCACCATATCTCCTTTCAATTCTTCTGAATATACAGCCAGAAATGGAGTTGCTGGATCATATAGTAACTTTATGTTAAGTTTTTAAAAAATTTTTAGGAACCACCATGCACATTATTTTTCACAACAGCTGCACTATTTTAACATTCTCCCCAGGATTGCATAAGACTCCATAAAATCACTGATTTTTATAACAATTTTCCTGATTACAGTACATATTCACATTAGGAGATTTAGAACATTCAAAAAAGCAAAATGAGGAAATTAAAATTCCCTTTCTAAGTACCGAGTCATGATCTGAATTCATATTCCCAACAGAAATGGAAGAGATTGTTTTCCTGGGACGATTTCATTGCCGTGCTTGCTCCCGACTGTCCCCACGACCTGCTAAGTTCACGCAGCTCCAGTGGCTTCTGGGATGTCGCTCCATCTTCAGTACAAAAACCCCCGAGGGCTCCCGAGTCCTCTGCGGGGTGTTCCCGGGAAGGGTGTTATTCTCTGTGGGTCTGTCCCGTCATCTTTAAAGCCACCTCTGGGCACAATAAATATTTGCGGTAATTTCTCTAGAGACACGCGTTCTACAAACACACAATCCAGGGCTTAAGAACTGAACTCTCCGCTTAGACCACTGGGCACGAAAAGGCTTAGGCCCCGCCCTAGAAGCAAAGCAGAGAGAAAACCTCCGCCTCGCGTTATTTCTCCACGTACCCATTGGCCAGCGCCTCAGTGGACCCGCCTTTTACCCGTTCTCTTCCTATCACCATCGCCGTCCGTCTCCAGGCTCGTTTTCTCATTGGTTCCCCCCGAGGCTGCGGTCCAGTGTCAGCCACTGGGAGTCTCTACACTGGTGTTTTAAAAAACTCCGGCCCTGAAATAGGCAGTGCGGGAAATTTGAACGGAAGGCGGCGGGGAGGGCCGCGGAGCACCGGCTTCCTCCGAGTCACGCTCTCTGTCGCTTGGACCTTCAGCCCCAGGACTGGGAGGCCGGGCCGGGCCGGGCCCGAGCCGTGGGGCTGCGCGCCAGACACTCCGCGGCCCGCCATGGGCCCGCGTCGGAGCCGCAAGCCAGAGACCCCGAGAAGGCGCACCGCGCCCCCGGCCCGCGGGACGCCCCGGCCGAGCACCTCAGGTAACGCGGCCGCCACGCCGCGCTTCCGCCGCCAGCCCAGCGAGGGGTGCAGCCGAGAGGACCGGCCAGGCCCCTGCTCCTCAGCTCGGTCTCCCCTGCTTCTCAGCTCGGTCTCCTCGCTACCAGCCTTCTTGCGCTAACTAGATGTGTGGTTCACTGTTCTGCGCGCAGTATCCTAACCTTATTTTCTCGGTGCAGGGAGTTGAATCCAGGGCCTTCACACAGAGCTACATCCTCATCTCCCGTTTTAAAATTTGCGATCAAGGGCTGGGGATTTAGCTCAGCAGCATAAGTACCCAAGTACAAGGTCTCAAGTTCGATCCCCGGTATCACAAAAATAAAAAAATAAAACTTGCAATCTTTAGCCAGCGCCTTGCTAAGTTGCCCAAGCTTGGCGCGAATTTGCTGTTCTGCCGCAGCCTCCAGAGGCCTGGGATAGCAGGCGTGCGCCACTACTCCCAGGTTATTGTACCCATTTTACAGCTGGTGAGAAAACTGGAACAGAGACCGCGTGACTTGAGCAAAATCACACCTGGCTATGCAGAGCCCAGGACATTTGATCGTCCTTTTTTAAATTGCAGAAGGATTGGCAACAGTACTGCTGCCTTTCCAGGTTTTCTCTGCAGTGAGTGACTGCATTGGGCTCCTTGTGCTTGCCCGTCCCTTTCGCAAGGTTGCCTCTCTGCAGGGAGCCAGGGTCTGCGGGCCTCCGTTTCCAGATTTCAGGTTGGAGGTGGCAAATTCCTGTGTGGAACAGGATGGCAACAACCACTCTGTCTCCTTACGTCCCCCTTCTTTTTTTATCTGGGCATATTAGCAATAGAGAATAATGAGTCTTCATTTTGGCATATTGGTGCACGCAGTATAACATACCTGTATTGTTTCCATCCGTCACCCCTTTCTCCCTTTCCTAACCCTCTTCCCCCTGTCTCCAAGTCTACTTTTTACTTTCCTGCCATCTCTATTTATTTAACATTTATTTTCAGGTAGGTTATATAAGAAGATAGGCGATATTTAACAGTCCGGATTATTTTGCTTGATGTGATGTCTCCAGTTCCATCCATTTTCCTACAAATGACGTGATTTCAGTCTTTATTTTTTACCACATGCAGTAATGAGGATTGAATTCAGGACCTTTTCCCTGTGCTACATCTCCAGCCCAGGCCCACTGTGCCACCAGGATAGGCTCTTGCTAAACTGACTAGGCTGGGCTTGAATGTGTGGTCTCATTCTTTATGGCTGAATAATACTCCACTGTATATATAAACCACATTTTCTTTATCCATTCATCTGCTGATGGGCATCTAGGCTATTTTTCTACAGCTTAGCTACTGCAAATTGTCACATGTGATCACTATAGTAGGCTGCCTTTAATTCTTTGGGGAATATATCAAGGAGTCCTATAGCTGGATCAAATGGTATATCTATTGTTTTTGTTTTTTGAGGAATCTTCATACTGACCTCTGTAATAGTTGTACTAATTTACAGTCGATGCAGGAGTACTGCAGGAGTGCTACATAGTTGAGAGCAAGGTGCAAAGTGCATTACTGTTTTGAGTGGAATTGTTTTGCTTTCCTTTTATCCTAAAAATCATTTAAATTTTGCGTCTGGTCAACTTGCTGACTTTTCATTGAGAGTCTTTCTGTTGCATCAGTTGGAATTTACAGCAGAATATTTTCATATCACCTGCAAATAATGGCTTTTGAATATTCTGTTTGCATTTTTACACATTTTATTTCTTACTGCATGGTACTGGTGAGGCCCTGAGACTGGTATTGTAGGAGCAGTGTCCTGGCCATCTGTCTCCTTCGTGCTGATCAGAATATTAGTATGATGTTTGCTGTCGGTTTCCAGTGTAGAAGCATCCTTTCACTACTCCTGGGTAATTGAAAAGTTTTCCCTTAAATGGGTACTAAATGCATTTCAGTGAACAACACAACCAAGCCAGAAACCTAGGAGATGATCTTTTCTTTTACCCCATGTCTAACCAAGTGTAAGCTTAAGCAGTTCTACTCCAAACTGAACTCAATCACACCACCTAGAGTACTTTTTAATTCAGTATCTCTTTTGTGCAATCTTTTCATTGAGTTTAATAACTAACACTTTAATTGAACTTAGCTCAACTATCATTCAGTGTTTTATTTTCTGATAGACTATTTTAAAGCTATGCATTTTCTTGAATACTATTTTGGCTATATCTGTGTTTCATTTTGGGGTTTTGTTTGTTTGGTTTTCATGAGACTGGTCTCGTTGTGCAGTTCAGGCTGCCCTTGAACTCACTATGTAGCCCAGGCTGGCCTCAAACTCTAAGTGATCCTTCAGCCTCAGCCTCCCGAGTTCAGGGATTACAGCCTTGTGCCATCATAGCTGGCCTTATTCATAAGTTTTGAAAAGTACATTTTGTTTTGTTCTGTTGTTTGAGACAGGGTCTCTATGTATTTCAAGCTGGCCTTGAACTTACTATGTAGCCCAGGTTGGCCTCAAACTCCTCCTGCCTTGCTTCCTGAGTGCTAAGATTAATGGCATGTGCTACTGTGCCCAGTTAAGAGGTATATTTATTATTATTACTATTGTTTGTTTTAAATAATCTAATTGCAGTTACATTTTCTCATTGATATGAAGGTTAGGTCTCTTTTGTGGGGGCATTGGTATTCTTGGGTTTTTAATTTCTGATTAAAGAATTTGATCTTCTTATTTTTACTTTTGATGAAGGTTTTTTTTTCTTTTTTGTTGTTGGAGCTAGAATGTGACCCAAAGGCTACTACTATGTGGCCTGCATTGCTGACACTGAGAGCTACACCCTTCTGTAGCCCCAACTTAGCTTCTGATGAACTCTGGCCAACTGTCTTCCTTCTCCAAGTTCCAGGATAATCAAGACAAGGGAATGTTACCAGATAATCTCTGATAGATATAAGCTATTTAAGATAAATTAAACCAAAATAACCAAATTTCCAATCTAGATGAGAGAGGTAAATGGGAGACAGCAAGTTCTTCGGGGCCTGGAGTGGGGCCAACTTGTTTGCTGGGAAGGGATTGGTAGTCACAAACAAATCACTCATTCATTCCCGAAACAGGTGTTTCCTTAGCACCTGGGTGCTGTCTGTCTCTAGTGGTTGAAGATCACAGCAGGTTGCAGTCTAGTGACCTGATAGTCCCTGTCCCACTCAGCTGCGAGGTACTATGCCTTCCTTCCTGACCCCACTCTCTCACCCAGGGGCCACCTCCATTCCACGAGCTCGGCGCTTCCTCTGGCTCCGAGAGATTCGAAAGCTGCAGAAGAGCACAGACCTCTTGCTGAGGAAGGGACCCTTCAGCCGCGTGGTGAGCTCCTGGGAACATCCTGTGTGTGTCAGCCCCTCCTCCCCCTGCCAGGCTTCTTCCTCTAACCTCCCAGGTGGGAGACTGGGCAGCATCTGACTCTTCTGAGAACACGAGTTCTCCAAAGGTAGCATGCGATGGTGTGTGAAATTGACTCTGGCTAATGTCATTTGATTTGAAACTGTCCCTGGAGTGTATAACTAAAACCCTCTTGTGCAGCCTCCCTCCGATCCCTTTCCCTACCCTAGGGAGTCCCTTCACAGCTGTCCACCACCAGGAACAGTCACGCCAACTCATCAGCTCCCCGGAGTCACAGCTGCTCTAGCCCAGCCTGACTGGAGACCCAGGAGGCGTCTCTGGAGACCTGGAGGCGTCCGTCTTCCCTCACTTCTGTGCTACTCTCTACCCTTCTCTGCTCTCTGCCCTTCCCCATTTTGTTTCCACAGGTGAGAGAAGTATGTGCTAAATTCACCCGTGGTGTGGACTTCAGCTGGCAAGCTCAGGCCTTACTGGCCATTCAAGAGGTGAGAGAGGGCCCGGGTAACAGGGCGGGCTGGGGGTGAGAGGAAAAACCTTCTGGAATTCTACAAGACTCTCAAGAGTGTTGCAGGCTGCATCTGCTTCCAGAAGCAGGCTGGGAGGGGGATCTGTGTGCTAGCTGCAGAGCTCCCTGCCTGAGCGGTCTTCCTTCAGTCCTCTGAGCCCTCAGGTCCAATTCAGCCAGTGTCCAAGGAAGGACAGCCAGGCCCTTTGCCTAAGTGCTCCTTCTCTTCCTGCCCTAGGCTGCAGAAGCATTTTTAGTTCACCTCTTCGAGGACGCCTACCTCCTCTCCTTACATGCTGGCCGAGTCACTCTGTTCCCCAAGGATGTGCAGCTGGCCAGGAGGATCCGGGGCATTCAGGAAGGACTGGGCTGAGTCCTTTCTGCTCGGCAGAGAGTGAGTGACAGTCTCCAGCCCCCAGAAGGACTTCCCCTATCCAGTCTAGTCTTAGCCCCTGCATCACACCTTCCCAAAGTGCTAGGAGCGGTTGGACCTCTACTCGACTGCTCAGGAGGCTATGGCCAATGCCTTTTGTACAATGTTAAATAAAGATAATTTTCTATTTATGCCCCAGATCTCTGGCAGAGTTTTCTCGTCATTTCACAAGGCCAGATCACTTCATTTTTTTAAAGAAATCACTTTCTTAACTTCTGAAAATACCTCATTAGTAAATGTGATTGCTCAGTTTCAAGGATGATACCTGGGACTCTGGAGCCACCACTAAACCCAGCGACATCTGTGCTGTCCCCCAGACCTTGCTGTCCTTGAGCAGTGTGTACGTGTTGCTTTTGACGTTTTCTTTATGAGGGAGGAGACTGGCTTTCCTCTGCGGCTGAGGTGCTGTGTGAAGAGCCTGCTCAGCTCCTAAGGTCTGCGAAGTGTCTCCTGATAGAAGACTCCACAGTGACCTTCAGTTTGTGGATTACTCATGGGACTACTCCAGGATTTTGAAGGCATCAGATCTGCTTTGTTGTGGAGGAAGGATATTTACTTATTGTTTTTGATTTTTCTGTACTATGTACATTTGTCATATGTAAATTTGTACTTTTATTTAAAATACAAGGGCAAAATTAACATTTCAATGAGCTACATGGACTGGCTGGCCAGGCACTGCTAGTGTACAGATCTCTTCCTTCCACATTCATCTCCTCATTGCTGCCTATGTAGGTTTTCAAAACCGAATTGAGATTAAAATAGAAAAAAAATTTTTTTTTCTTTTTTGGCGCTGGGGATCAAACTGAGGGCCTTGTGTATGCTAAACATATGCTTTCCCATGGAGCTCCACCCTGTGCCTGAAATAGAAAATTCTTTAAATCTTTCTGGTTTCTCCTAGGAAATTCCTATCCAAATATCAAAACCATTCAGAAATTCTGACTCATAGAACTTAACATTTTATGCTGAGCTGTAAATTATAGAGGTATTATATCAATCAGCACAGGATTTTAAAGTGCTTTTTCAGTGTTTTTACAGATATTCTTATAGCTGCTTTTTGGAAAGATAATACAAGTAGTTCTTTAATGCAAAAAATTAAAACGAAGTTTCTATTGTATAAAGAGATGATATGGGCTCTATCCCCAGCATTGCCAAAATTTTATTTTAAAGGACTGAACATGAAGTTCTTCTTTTACACAGTTTACAGATAATCACAATTTTAAAAAGGGAATTGAAGGAGGAGATTTTGCTTCCCATGGAGTAGGGATGAGCAGCAGAGGAAAACTTGCCCTTCCGTTGTGACTGGAAGCACCAGTGATCTCTGCAGAGAGGAGCCGTCCGAGCTGGGCTCAGCTGCATGTGGTGCAAGTGGGCGGCAGGAGCAGACTCCTGGAGCAGTCAGTCCACCAAACCCAGAGCCGGACCAAAGGAAAGCGAGAGTTCTACTGTTTAATAAATACATTTTAACCCTTTGGAAAAACATCCCCTTTGACCTCAAGTCCTGTTTCATGCAGATGTTCAGATAAAGCTCATCTATCTATATTTCATGCTGTTGGTGTCGTTAATTGAAGATTAGAGTCATTCTCTACCTGTTTCCTTCTACTTTTTTGGTTAAATAGATTAATGGATTTCATTTTGGCAGATTCATACATGCACCTGATATGCTTCTGTTACTTTCATGACCCCCATCCTCTACCTACCCCCTACACAGTTTCCCTTTTGGGGGGTGTCAGCATAATATATTTTGTTCATAGCCACGCCCCTTTTACCTACCCTGATATCCCTCTGCCCTACCTGATTCCCTTCTTGTCTAATAATAGACCACCTCCTACTTTCCGTGGGTTTTTTTTTGTGTGTGTGTGCTGGGAATTGAATTCAGGACTTTATGTTTGCCAGGCAGGTGCTGCTGTATCTCCAGCCCCTTCTACTTTCTAAATCTGGTAATGTTAAGCAACAAAATTTTCATAAACACACAAGGAAGTGTTACACATTTGTTAGTAAACTAAGCAAATTCTTCTATTCATAACATTACCTTTTTTCATAATTAACATACATGAATATGTTATATATATATATATTTATATATATCATATATATTTATAATATATATGATATATATCATATATAATATATATGTTATATATATATATATATATATATATTTTTTTTTTTTTTTTTTTTTGAGACAGGGTCTCACTGTGTAGTTCATGTGGCACTGAGCTCACCCTGTAGCCCAGGCTGGCCTTGAACTCTTAGCAGTCCTCCCTCAGCCTTCTGAGTGCTGGGATTCTATGTCTATGCCATCAGGCCCAGCCTACCTGCTTTCTTGTCATCTTTTCTAGATTCCTCATATTAGGAAGAGCGTGCAATTTCTGAGTCTGGCTTATTTCACTCAACATGATCTTTAGATCTATTTTCTTGCAAATGACAGGATCTCATTCTTCCTTATGGCTACATAATACCCCATTGTGTATATCTACCGTGTCTTTGTCCATCTTTTACCACAGTAAGCTCAGGTGTCCAGGTACCCTGTAATATGCTGAGGAAATATTTAATTTCCTCAGGAATATACCAAGGAGCAGCATAGCTGGGTCAGATGGTAGCTCCCCTTGAAGTTTGTTTGTTTGTTTGTTTGTTTGTTTTTGGCAATGCAGATAGAACACATGACCTCAAGCTTATCAGGCAGGTGCTTGTGCCCGATAAGCTAGGTCACTAAGTTGCCCAGGCTGGGCTTGATCTTGTGATCCTCCTGCCTCAGCCTCCCAGGGTGCTGGAATTACAGGTGTGCACCACCATGGCTGGCTTCGAGTTCCACTTATATAGATGGAGTGATATAGTTGGTAACAGCAATTGACAGAATGTGTTGAATCTGTAGATTACTTTGGATAAGATGACTGTTTTGGCAATTTTAATTCTACTAGTCCATGAACACGAGAGGTGTTGCAATCTTCTAGAATCTTCTTTGATTTTTTTCTTCAGTGTTCTGAAATTTTCATTGTAGAGATCTGTTAAAACAGCAGAAGGTAAAGATGCTGTCATTCTGAGGGCTGTCTCTTCGCTATTAGTTGTTTCCCTTGCTGTATAAAACCTTTTTAATTTGATGTATTCCCATGTTTTATTGTTGCTATTATCTCCTGTGATAATGGGGTCTTATTCAGGATGTCTTTGCCCATACTTATGGCTTCAAAGTGTTTGCCCCATATTATAGCAGTTTCTAAGTTTCCAAGCTTTGTGATAGTCTTTTCACCATTTTGAGTTGGTTTTTGTATGAGGTGAAAGATACAGATCTAGTTTTAATCTTCTATTCAGTTTTTATTATCTTCTATTCAGTTTTACATTATCTGTGGATATTCAGTTTTCCTGGCCCCACTTATCAAGCAGGGCATCTTTTTTCCAAAGTATATTTTTGGTGCCTTTGTCTAAAATTAGATAGCTTAGTTCTGCATGTTTGTTTTTGTGTCATCTATTCTGGTCCTCTGGTCTATGTATTGGTTTTTGTGCCAGTACCATGATGTTTTTGTTATTACAACTTTGTAGTATAATTTGAAATCAGATATTATGATGCCTCCAGGTTTGCTTTTTTTCCTTAGATTGCTTTAGCTATTCTGGGTTTTTTGTGTTTCCACATGAATTTTAGAATCATTTTTTCTAGTTCTATGAAGAACGTCATTTGGTATTTTGACAGAGAATGTGTTGAGTCTGTAGATCACTTTGGATAAGATGGCTATTTGGGCAGTTTTGACCCTGCCAGTCCATGAACATGAGTGGTCTTTCCATCGTCTAGTATCTTTAATTTCTTTTGTTCAGTGTTCTGAAATTTTCATTGTAGAGGTCTTTTTACCTCCTTGGTTCATTTGGTTCCTAGATATTTTGAAGCTATTGTGAATGGAATTGTTTTTCTGATTTCTTTCTCAGCTAACCCATTATCAGGGTATAGTATGGCTACTGGTTTTTTAATGTTGATTCTGTCTCATACCATATTAAATTCATTTATCAGCTCTGAGAGTTTTGGTAGTCTTGAAGATGCTTTAAGTACTGTACAGGATGTCATCTGCAAACAAAGACAATTTGATTTCTCCCTTTCCTATATATATCCTTTTTATTTTTTTTTCTTGCCTGATTAAGGTAAAATTTTAAGAACTAAACTGAATAAGAGTGGTGAAAGGGAGCATCCTCTGTTTGTTCTTGACACTACTTTTAAGTCGATTCTCTCTGCTCTTGGACTTGTTGTAACCAATACATCACTGCAGTACATGGCCATCGCACGCAAATGTCAGACAGGATGTGTGCTCTCAGCATCACAAGGTATTTATATGGCATTGTGAGAAATAAGCTTTATCATTTCTGTCGAAGCACAAGGTCAAAACAAGTCCATTTTGGATTTAAATGACCTGGCCACTCAATGACTCACTACACTTCCCACCTCCGTTAATATCCTGAGCTCCAAGGAATGGTGACTATGTACCTTTTCCTAGAATGCAGTGAGTTTCCAAGGTATGACTTTGCATTCCTAACCATGAACCCCATCTTTCTAATTTACCAAGCAAGGCACACCCCCTACCCCCACGCTAGCCACTGGAGTTAGTGGGCCTCCATAGATTGGAAGCTTTTGAATTCAGCCAATGAATTTAAAGGCCGGCTGCTTCTCCTCGATTAGGGATAAAAGGAACAAATCAGCTTTTCCCCCATGTGCCTGTTACCTCACGTTTGCGCCCTTTTGCAAAAGTAAAATGCCCTGTCGAGATTTCTTCATGTCTAAGTGCTTTATTATCTGCACCAACAATTTAAGTCTGGGGACTTATTTCCAACAACATGAAAATAAGTAATTTACATCATGATAATTAATGTTATATAACGGCACAATTTATTGTACATTTTGAACATTTATGTTGCATTTTTTTGTTTTGTTCATCACCTTACTGTGCTTTCTAGGTGATTTCATCTCTAACATTTCTATCAATTTTTCATTTCTGCTTTCACATTTCTCACACCTAAGAACTTTTTCTTGCTTTCCAATGGCTCTTTTTTAATACCATTTCAATCCATTAGTGTGTCCACAACAAAACAGAAGTCATTCTAGCTATTTCAGGCAGAGAGGTTGATGGAAGGAGTTGGTGACAATATATCATGATACAGCCGGAAGACAGGAAACTGGGAGTGCCCAACTGTTGGAGACCATTACGAAGCAGCTCTGAGCAGGATTTAAAATTAACTGACTGGCTCTCTATGTTTATCTGTGAGTCTGTCCTAGGCCTCGGCCCCTTGCCTGGTGACGGGAGCTGATTCACAGTAAGTGAACCTCTATGAATCACTGGTCCTGGCTGAGGCCTGTAGTGGCCTGTGAGGCCAGAGATACCTCAAAGGGCAAGATAAGGCCACAGCACAAACATCAATTAAGTGGATAGAGACTGCAGCTGCAGGAATTACCCCTACGGTCTCAGTCCTACCATGTCTTCATGATAAGACAGTGCTACTGAGTTGACATAATTCATTACTTGGAGACGTCCTTGAAGTGACTCCCAAGGTCCTGCTCATTGCCTGCACCTTCCTCAGTTTCCCCGCCTTTTTGTTGGACCTAATAAAAATGGGGGATGCAGAGAAGTCTGTCTTGCCCTCAGAGTCTCGACCTCAGCTAAAGGGTTTTGACCCTCCTGGAGCCCTAACATCATCCCACTCATCTCATTTTATTTAAGCCTTCGCCGTACACACATTTGGGAGATTGGGGATCTAGGTCAGGACCCAATGCCCAGCCACCCTCCCTGCTCTCTGCATGGCTGCAGCTGAGCACTCAGGGCCCCCACTTGGCTGCTGAAAGCACCTTTAGCACCCACTTCTGCTTCTGCTGCCAAAGGCAAGACCCCAACAGGAAAGAAAACTGCCTCCTTTGTTCTCCCACCTTGCAAGCACAGCTAATATCTACCTGAACTAAACAAGCTCCTGCAGAGGAGTCTGGGAATATCACTGGCCAGCTTCTAACCCTGCTGTGTTACAGAGAATGTGATGGGAAAGGCTTCGAGAGAAAGACTCAGCACACATCCCAGTCTTGCTTCATAGATAAAATATCATCTTAGGGATATTTACTATAGTTTTTTGTTAGCTGGTTTTCCTTTTGTTTATTTTCTCCAAGTTGCCCCAACCCAACATTTGTCCTGGCCTCCCCTAATTCTGTTTTTGTTTGTTTATTTTTTATGTATAACTGTCCTCACGTTTAAGAGTGGAGACCAAAAAAATGTGCATTGGAGTCAATGGGATTCACAGACTTTAATCCACTGTAGGATAGACAAGTGAGCCTTTAGGTGGGGAGCCCCCATCCTCTTAGGCTGGACCAGTGGTGGCGAACCTGTGCTATGCACATCACAGCAGGCTGTTTGTATCACTGAAAGCTCTGTACGGCTCGCCATTGCTGGGCTAGCCCGTGCTCGAGGCCAGTTGCCTGGTCTCCTCCTGAGATGGGCACAGCGTAGCTGGTGCTGGGAGCTGTGTGGAGAAGGAGAGGCAAGGACATCATGTTCAGAATTCACTTTGCATAAGCCAATTTAATATCCCTACTTTTGGCCTCCCAGAACTAAAGAGCCTCTCCTACATCATTTCTTGAGAAGAAGGCGTTGTCTCGGGGACGCAGAACTTTGTTGGGTTGTGCAGAGGACAGAAGCATCCAGGGGTTTGATTGTTTCCTTGACTACCTGCAGCCACCCCTCTATTTTGGCCAACACCCAGCACCACCCCCCAGTTGCAGGAGAACTTGTTGCTGTCGGTTTTTGAATCTTGTGGAGATTTTCGTGTCGACTGAGATGGTATCAAATCCTGCACTGCTGACTTAGGATTCTATTTAACTTAAGCATGTGAAATTGGTTTCTAGTTGTCCATCTGCTTTTTGACTTTCAAATTTTTGTTGCTATTTTGCCTCTCTTGTCAACTTTGTAAATTTATGTTGATTTTTCTCGCTCTGTAAAGAATCGTATATTAGCAGTTTCTTTCTTTGCATGAGAAAGCTGATTCTGTGATTACTGGATTGTTTTTCTTTTTTTCTTGATCAGCCATCAGTCCAACAGTTGCTCCTTTAAAACTAATATCTCTGTGACTTTGTTGTGGGAAATTTCCCAAGCCAAGCCAAGCCAAAGCAAAGCAAAGCAAAGCAAAGGAAGACCCTTGGCATGGAGGTTATAAGAAGGCAGCATTTAATCTTTACACCAGCAGACTGTTGCAGAGATCATTCCTCCAAAGCAACCGTTCTGAAGTAGGAAGGAGTTTAGTTTGTATAGAATTAGAAGCAGGAGGTACAAAATGAGTGACCCAACGTTACATGATTGGTTACATACATTGAATCATATATTGACAGGCTGGCCTTGAAGCAATAGAAATACTGCAGGAACCAGGGGAGGGGCCCTTACAGAATGAGCACAGTGCAGGGCATTACCATAATTTAGGAATATTCCAGAGACAGGGCCTTTACTGAATGGGCACGAATCAGCCCGGGTGCGTTAAGGTACAGACAATCACCCTGACTCAGTGCTCATCAGCAGCTGGGCTGTGGACACTGTCAGGGTCAATTGAATTTAACAGAAACAGCAGAACAGCAACTTAGAGACTTCTAATTGATCATGACGTATCTATAAGTTTACCATCTCATGAATGTGTTTCTGCATTATAACTTGCCCCAGCAATTTATTTGTCTTAAAAGATTTTTTTTCCTTTTTTTCAGTGTTTTGCAGTGTTACTATGTTGTGTCTAGTGTGGGTTTTTTCTTATGTATCTTGCTTGGTATTCACTGGTCTTCCTCAATATGCATTGTTGTCTTTTCATCAATTCTCAGATGTTATCTGTGCAAAGACTGCCTGTCCCCTTCTCTCTCCTCTCCTTTTGCATCTCCAAGTACCTGCTTTCCAGGCCTTTCCACTGTTTCTTTTCCTCTTCCCCCTTTCTTTTTGTCTATCAGCCCAAGCAGCCAGATTGTTTCTTCTGCTGTACTTTATAATTAATTGATTTTTCTCTTCAGCTAATTCTAATATACTTTTCTCTTTACTTTGTTGTTGTGATGTTTTGTTTTGTTTTGTTTTGTTTTGTTTTGTTTTGTTTTGAGACAGAGTCTCACTATGTAATTCAGACTGACCTGAATTCACTATGTAGCTCAGGCTGGCGTCAAACCCATGGGAACTTCCTGCCTCAGCCTCCCAAATGCTGGGATTACAGGTGTGTACCACCATGCTCAGTTAGTTCTAATGTAAAGTTCTCCATTTTAAACATTTGAATTCTTTTTCATTTTTTCATGTCACTTTTTATAGTTTCCAGTTCCCTCCTGAAAAATTTCAAGTTTATATTTATTATCTTCTTTAGCAGAGTAAGCATAGCCACTTTCCAGGCTATGTCTGATGATTCTAATACTTAAGAGTCCCTGTGGATCCATTTCTGTATATAGTTGGGTGGCAGAAGCTACCCAACTCAGTGCAAGGCCCTGAATTTGATCTTCAGCACCACCACAACAGAAAAGGTTTGGTCTCTCCCTACTTTGTGCTCTGCTGCTTTTGTTGAAGGCAATTTTAGGCCATCAGAGCCAATGAATATGTTACATTACAAGGTAAAGGGAAATTAGGGCTTACAGATGGAGTTGAATGTGCAAATCAGTTGACACTAACACTGGAAGAGTACCCGGGTTGTTCAGTGAGCCCAGAGCAATCCCAAAGCCCAGGAACAATGGAGGAGGTGATAAATTCCTGACCTATTATGTATCCAGAACAAGTTTGTGTTCTCTAAAATCAAAGCATGAATTTTAGGAACAACAGAAGTTAAGAGCAGAAATATTTACTGAGAGAAAGAAAGCTTCTGTCTGAGAGACACAGAAAGGGTCCCGAGTGGGTTGCCAGGGACTCTGTCTTTTGTAGGGATTTTTATAGAATAAAATCATGAGGTAAAGCAGGTCTAAGTTGGGGGAAACTGGGAACTCATGAGGTAAAAGGACATGGGGTGGGACAGAGCTATGATCAACAATAAGTTTAATTGCTCAGTTAAAATTGACCAAATCAGGGACAAAAGGGAAAGTGAGTCACATAGCAAGCGAGCATTCTTTATGGATCAGTGACTCTTCCTATAGGGGACTGGGATGGTGACTCCTGGCTTCTCAGGTGATCCAGATTTAATCCCTAATGATTATACTTAAGGGCGTGGTTGCATTTTTTGCCTTCTGTCCTGAGATCTGGTCCACAGCAAGAGGTGTGTCTCCTCCAAGGTCACCAGACATCTGGTCCTCTGTGCTGGCTTCTTCTTTCAAGGGCCAAGCCCTGTTGGACTGCTTGCTTATAATATTTCTAACTAGCTCATCTACCTGTAACAGAAGAGGACAGAAGATAGTCAGACATGACTGGAAGAAAAGGCAGGTGCAGCGATGCTGGCTTTGAAGGTAGCGGAAGGGGACCACAAGCCAAGGAATCTAGGCCATCTCTAGAAGCCAAAAACCCAACATTTCCCCTTATAGCCTTCAGAAAAAGTCATTCAGCCTACTGAAACAGGTAGAATTTCTAACCCACAGCACTGTAAAAATGAAATTGCGTTGTATTTAGAACACTAAGCTCTTGGTAAATTGTTAACAGTAATAGTAGGAAACTAATACTTATTTGAATTCATTTCAATCTTATTGTTTCCAGGAATTGAAAATTTTCATTCATTTTAATTTTTACAAACTTGAAAACACCAATGTAACCATTACTCAGATCAAGGAACAGACATTGGTAGCATCCTAGAAGCCTGTCTTTGACCCGGCTCCTTACTTGCCAAGAATAATAGTAACCCTGACTTTCATTGCTATAGATCAGTTTAACTATTGGTTTAAGTAGAATTATAAAGTATCCATTCGCATGTATTCCACTCAACAGGTTTGTGAAATTTTCAGACTCCTGTGGTTTTGTTAATTCTCATTGCTGTACAATCAGCCCTTTATATCCATGAGTAATCCTTGGATTCCACCAATCTCAGATCAAAAATACTTGACTTGTGTCTATACTGAATATATATAGACTTCTTTTGTCACTAGTCTTTAAGAACAATACAGCATAGCAACCATTCGCTTAGCATTTGCATTGTGTTGAGCATTACAAGTAACTTCAGATAATTTAGAGCATACAGCATGGTGTGTGTAGATTACGTGCAATACTGTACCATTTTATATAAGGGACTCTAGTTTCCATCCCCAGAGGGCCTGGGAACCCACCCCCTACACCCTCCAAGGGACCACAGTATAATGTTCCATTATGTGGATATATCCAATGTATATCTATTTCTATTTTACTGAATATTTGCATAGCTCAAGTATAAGGCTATTACAATACTGGTCTTTTATTTTACCTAAAAAATTATGAGACTTGGAAATACAGTCTTTGTATATTTTCCAAGGAAGTTCTGAATATGTGAAAGAAACCAATTTCCAATAATATATATATATAATATATATATTATATTTTATATATATATATCCTGTGTAATTTCATAAATATATATTTATGAAATTACACAGGATATATATATATATATATATATATATATATATATATATATATATTTCATAAATATATATTTTGTGCACTTTTCTGAGAAGAGTTGTATGATTTTTATAAGATCTCAGGTCCACCCACAGGGCCCGGGATATCATTCAGTGACATAGCACCTGCCTGGCAAATGTGAGGTTATGAATTCAATTCCCTGTACCAAAAAAAAAAAAAAAAAAATACAGGATTCAGGTCCACCCACAGATGAATATAAGAATTATGTGTTATTTATATCCCAACCTCAGTATTCTTAGGAGGCCTATTTTTTTGCATGGATTTTTCCTTCATATTCAAAGCCCACTTGTGGTCTGTTGACCTCGCTTCTCCATCCCACAGGGCATCCCCTACTGGGATAAGCGTAATGGTAATGCCCTAAATCAGTATAGCTTGTCACTGATAACGTGCTTTCAGTGTCTGATTTGGTGCTCAACTGCAGACAACACGTCCTTTATATAAGATGGCTTTGGAGTTCAGAGACATTGAGTAGATTGGAAATCAACCTCATCTTGAAGGAACAGCCAAAGCATTTTGAGAATTTTCCCCTCCCTTCCCACAGGAATATTGCAGCCCCATGGGAAGCCCAAAGGGGACAGGAAGAGGCCTGTTTCTAGGATCAGAAACCTAAGTTACTGCGAACTGTTAAGTCCATGTCCTCCTGTGTAATCTGTTTAGAGAAGTAGTCTTGTCTACTTTGCATCCACCTGACTTGCTTCTCTTTGCAAATCAAATCCAGTTGGCCTCAAACGTGGTTCTCTTCCCAAGTTCCTGTTTTTTCCCCAGCCCCAGCCAGCACCCTTCAAATAACACTGGGGCTTTAGCTACTTAAACATTATTAATAATTTTTTAAAAAGCTTTGCCCATTCATCCTAGAGTATTACAGAGCCCTTAGCTGTGCTGGAGTCCCTGGTGTCTTGAGCATCAGGCTTTGGCATAGGCTGGGAAGGGTGGCATTAGCTGTGCATGGCCAAGAACTCTGCAGGACTGGGGTCCTGGGAGACAAGGTAAACTTTCCTTCATTTTTTTTTTAATTCTTTTATTTTAAAGAGAATGAAACAAAAGAGGACAGATCTAAGCAGATCAGAACAGAGCAATGTAAGCAACACAGCACTTCACAAGACAATTGGATATTAACAGTAGCTACCATAATGTCTCTTTCTTTGAAATAGTTGAGCAGCTTTACACACAATAATGTCAAAAATAACAAAATAGAATAAAACCACTCAAGAGAATGAAAGCATTGCAAGGCATTCTGAACTAAATAACTGAAGATTAACAATGGCTACTATATTATCTCATTTTCCATAAAAAATTTTTTATACTATCATACATATTAAAATCCAATAAGACATAATATGATAGAACAAATGGTAATAGAAAAACAAAAGCATGGTAGGACTTCAGAGCAAGATGATATTAAATCAACAACGGCTGCCATATTGTCTTTTCTTCAAAGTAACTATTCATGCCATCACATATATTAAGATCAAACAGTGAAATAAATAAGAATCATATTTAACTTATACCTTCATACTAAAACCAAAAGAGTATACTATAGCTCTGGCAGAATTCCAGTGAATGGAAAAGGGATTTTGAGCCTGCTCCCAGGTGGTAAAACCACACGCTGCCTCCCAGACCACCCCAGGTCACACACAGAGACTGGGGCTCAACAGGGCCATGCCCAGCAACCGCCAAGCAGCCAGCGGGACCCACATTCCAGCCTCAGGCCCTGACTCTGAGCTCTGGTGGAATCCCAGCACACTGAAAGGGACTTTGAGCAGGCTCCCAGGCAGTAACACCATGCACTGTGTCCCAGACCACCCCAGGCCTCACACAGGGACTGGGGCCCAACTGGGCCACACCCAGCAACTGCTAAGCAGCCAGCTGGACCCAGATTCTAGCCTCAGGCCCTGACATTGTGCTCTGGTGGAATCCCAGAGCACAGAAAAAACCTGGAACTTAGTTCCCAGGTGGAGCATGGGAAACTGGTTGAAACCTTGAATGAACAATATAGAAAACATGCAGAATTCATGAAACAAACTGAAAGAGACATCCAAGAAACAAAAAATTCTATTCAAAGTGTGCAAAAGCACTTAAATGAAGCTGAGGATAGGATTTCAGACCTTGAGGACAGGATCGCAATTAGTGATCATGAAAGGATAGAACTTTTAAAAATAACAACAACAACCAAAAAAAGCAGCATGAAGTGACAATCCAACAGCTTCAAGATGATGCCAAGAGAAAAAATATAATATTAATAGACATCAATGAAGAGGCAGGAGTCAATGTAAATGACGTAGCCAAAATATTCACAGAAGTAATAGAAGAAAATTAGCTAAACATGGGGAAAGAATCTGATATGCAAATAAGTGAGGCATACAGAATGCCAAACAGTCACAATCAACATAAATCCACACCCAGACGCATAATAATTAAGATCTCAGATATGCAGCATAAAAACAGAATACTAAAAAGCTGTTAGAAAAAAGACACAACTCACCTACCAAGGAAAGCCCATTAGAATCACAGCAGACTTTTCAGCACAAACCCTCAAGTCAAGAAGAGCTTGGAGTGAGGTATTTCAAGCCCTGAAAGAAAACAACTTTCAACCCAGACTGATGTACCCAGTAAAACTTTCATTAAAATTTAATGGAGAAACAAAATGCTTCCATGACAAAGAACAACTGAAGAAATTCACGTCCACCAAACCAATCCTAGAAAGAGTACTGAAAGACATACTAGACAAAAATAAAAATGACCACGATCCCCAAAACAACAACAGAAAGAAATCACCAGGTAGGATAAGCAATTAAATAAGGAGAAAAGCAGAAAGCAAACAACTGGAACATAACATGACAAAGTCAAGCCAGTACATATCAGTGATATCCATAAATGTAAATGACCTCAATTCACCTATAAACAGAATGGATCAAGAAACATGATCCTACAATATGCTGTATACAAGAAACACATCTAACCCAAAAGGAAACTCATAGATTAAAAGTAAAAGGATGGAAAACAGTATTCCATGTAACAGGAACCCCCCAAAAAAGCAGGGGTAACTATTCTAATTGCAGACAATGTGAACTTCAAACCTGAAATGATTAAAAGAGATAAAGAAGGTCACTATATACTCATTAGTGGAAAAATTTAAGAGGAATAACTAATAATTATAAATATATATGCACCAAGTACAGGAGCACCCAATTATGTAAGACAGATACCAATGGACATGAAAAACCAAATACACAAGAACACAATTATAACAGGGGATCTTAACACTCCATTGACACAAAGAGATAGATCAACTAGACAAAAAGTCAGCAAAGAGATAAGAGAACTGAATCATACCTGTGAGCAATTGGACTTAGTAGATGTTTACAGAGTGTTCCACCCAATTACATCAGAATACATATTCTTCTCAGCAGCACATGGGACATTCTCCAAAATAGACCATATATTATCCCATAAAACATTCTTAAGTAAATGCAAAGGTATTGAAATCATCCCATGCATAATATCTGACCATAGCATGCTGAAATTGGAAATTAATGGCAAAAGAAATTGCAAAACCTGCATAAATACATGGAAATTAAATAACAATCTTTTGAACAACCAGTGGGCTACAGATGAAATTAAAGAAGAAATAAAGCAATACCTCCAGTTCAATGAAAACACAGAAACAACATACTGTAATCTATAGGATGCAATGAAAGTGGTCTTAAGAGGGAAATATATAGCAATAAATTGTCATATCAAGAAAACAGAACAGAGCACAAATAAACAACCTAATGCTCCATCTCAAGCTTCTAGAAAAAGAGCAAGCTAAACTCAAAGCTCATTGAAGAGAAGAAATTGTAAACATTAGAGCAGAAATAGATGCAATTGAAACAAAAAAAGACAACACAAAGAATTAATGAATCAAAAAGCTGGTTTTTTGAGAGAATAAACAAATTAACAAACCCCTAGCTAACCTTATCAAGAGAAAGAAAGAAAAAACCCAAATTCATGCAATAAGAACTGAAAAGGGGGAAATTACTACAGATCCCATGGAAATTCAAAAGATCATGAATACCTATTTTGAAAATCTCTATGCACATAGAGTGGAAAACACAGAGGAAATGGACAGATTTTGAGAAACATATGAATTACCAAAGCTCAACAAAGAAGATATAGCAATTTTGAACAACCCAATATCAGCTATTGAAATTGAAAATGTAATTAAAAACTTACCATCAAAGAAAAACCCAGGTCCTGATGGATTCACAGCTGAATTCTACAAGAAATTTAGAGAAGATTTGATGCCAATATTCCTTAAAATCTTCAATGAAATTGAGAAGGAAGCAATCCTCCCTAAATTATTCCTGGTGGCAAGTATTACTCTGATACCAAAACCAGAGAAAGATTCTACCAGAAAAGAGAACTATAGACCAATCTCACTAAAGAACATTGATGCAAAGATTCTCAATAAAATACTGGCAAAGAGAATGCAGCAAATCATCAAGAAGATTATACATCATGACCAAGTGGGGTTCATTCCAGGAATGCAAGGATGGTTTAACATACACAAATCAATAAATGTAATACACCACATCAACAGAGCCAAAAACAAAAAAACCACAAGGTCATCTCAGTAGATGCAGGAAAAGCTTTCAACAAAGTCCAACACATGTTCATGATAAAAACCCTTCAGAAACTCAGAATACATGGTGTCTACCTCAACCTTATAAAGGCCATCTATGACAAACCAACAGCCAACATTATACTAAATGGACAAAAACTGAAAGCTTTCACTTTAAAATCAGGAACAAGACAACGATGTCCACTATCACTGCTCCTTTTCAATATAGTTCTAGAAACACTAGCCAGGGCTATCAGACAAGAGAGAGAAATAAAAGGAATAAAGGTAGGAAAGGAGGAAGTTAAATTATCACTATTTGCAGATGACATGATACTCTATATAGAAGACCCAAAAAACTCCATTAAAGGACTACTAGAGGTAATAAACATGTTCAGCAGTGTAGCTGGATACAAAGTCAATGCTCAAAAATCAATAGCATTCCTGTATACAAACAAAAAACTCACCAAGAGAGAAATTATTGAAATATCGCCCTTTACAATAACATCTAAAAAACTGAAATACTTAAGAATCAACCTAACTAAAAATGTAAAAGACTTATATGCTGAAAATTATATTACACTGAAAAAGGAGATTGAAGAGGATATTAGAAAATGGAAGGATATTCCTTGCTCTTGGCTAGGAAGAACCAACATTGTGGAAATGGCCATATACCCAAAACTGTTATACAGATTTAACGCAATCCCAATCAAAATACCATTGATATACCTCACAGATCTAGAGAAAACACTCTTAAAATTCATTTGGAAACAGAAGAAACCTAGAATAACAAAGGCAATTCTGGGCAACAAAAACAAGGCAAGAGGCATCTCAATTCCTGACTTGAATCTATACTACAAAGCCACAGTGATAAAATCAGCATGTTACTGGCAAAAAAATAGACCTGAGGATCTATGGAACAGATTAGAAGATGCAAGCACAACTACAAAGATGCTCAGACACCTGATATTTGACAAAGGGGCTAAATATGTCCACTGGAAGGACAGCCTCTTTAATAAATGGTGTTGGAAAAATTGGCTCTCTACATGCCGAAGACTGAAACTAGATCCATGCATATCACCATGCACAAAACTAAAATCTAAATGGACCAAAGACCTAAATATTAAAACAGAAACACTAAATCTACTGGAAGACAAGGTAGGTAGAAGTCTTAGAGACATAGGGGTAGGCAGAGAATTTATGAACAAAATGCAAACTGCACAGGAAACACTTCAAAGAATCAACAACTGGGATCTCATGTTATTGAAAAGTTTCTGCACTTCAAAGGAAATCACCAACAGAGTGAAAAGAAAACCCACAGAGTTGGAAAGAATTTCAGCCAGCAACCCATCAGACAAAGGACTTATATCCAGAACATATAAAGAACTGAAAAACATCAAGCTCCCCAAATTCAAAGACCCTCTCCAAAAATGGGCATCTGAGATGAACACACAGTTGTCAGAGAAAGATATACAAATGGCAAATAAATACATGAAGAAATGTTCACTATCACTGGTCATTTGAGAAATGCAAATTAAAACAACACTGAGATTTCGCCTCACTCTGGAAAGAATAGCTGCCATCAAGAAATCAACTGATAACAAATGTTGGTGAGGTTGCGGGGGAAAAAGGAACCCTGCTCCACTGTGGGTGGGAATGTAGACTGGTGCAACCACTATGGATATCCATATGGAGAATTCTCAGACGACTGGGATTGGAAGCCCCATTCAATCCAGTTATTCCCCTCCTGGGTATTTTCCCAGAAGAACTGACAAGTTCATATCACAGTGATATATGTACAACCATATTCATAGCAGCACAATTTGTAATAGCTAAATCTTGGAAACAACCAAGATGCCCATCTACTGCAGAGTGGATGAAAAAGGTGTGGCATTTTTACACAATGGAATATTACTCAGCTATAAAAAAGGATGATCTTGAGACCTTCATAGGTAAATGGAGACAACTTGAGACTATCCTCATTAGTGAAATAAATAAGAATCATATTTATAAATATCATATTATGTCTCTAGTGTAAAAAGTGATAAGAACTATAAGAGTAATAAAACCCAAAATGTGTAATTGCTATTGTAAAAAAGAGAGGAAAAGAAAGGGCTCTAAGGGATATAACTGCGTGTATGTTTGAGTGTGTAAAATAGATGACAATATTGCTGAATCTTTGTTGGATCTTTGAGCAGAACTGTTTGCAGTCTCACTGTTTGAATGTCTACTATGTATCCTTTAATTTTGTAACTTGAACAACTACATCCAAGATGACAATATGTAATTTATCAACTAGTGATTTCTTAATGTTTTTCTTTTTTCTTTTAGAATTCTGTATTGTTGCTACCCTTTTTCTTTTGCTTTTTTTCTCTTTAAATAAAATTTTTAAAAAATGCATAATTGCTATTGTAAAAAAGAGAGGAAATAGGAAGTGCTATAAAAGATATAACTGCACGAACATTTAAATGTATAGAATTGATAAACATACTTCTAAGTTCCTGTTGGATTGTTGAGCAGATCTGTTTGCAGTCTCACTGCTTGAGTGTTTACTTTGTAAGCTCTAATTTTGTAACCTGAACAACTATGTCTAAAAGGATAATTTGTAATTTATCAACCAGTGATCTCTTACTGTTTATCCTTTTTTTTGAAATTCTGTAATATTTCTAATTTCTACCTTCTTTCTGTTTTTTCTCTTTAAATAAAAAAAAAATAAGATCAAACAAAACAGAATAAAACCATCTCAACCAATGAATGAAAACAAGACTTCAAAGTAATATAATGGTGAACCATGATTACCATAAAATCTTCTGTACTCTTACCATTTCTTACACTAGGGAGACTATATGGTATTTATACATGTGAGTTTGATTTATTTCACTTATGAGTATGGATTCAAGTTGCATCCATTTATTTATAAATATCTCAATGTAATCATTCTTTATAACTGAGTAGTACTCCATTGCATTAAAGTACCATGGATAAAATTTTTCTATCCATTCCTCAGTTGATGGGCACTTAGGTTGTTTTCAAGATCTGGCTATTACAAATTGTGCCGCTATAAACATGGGTGCACATCTTTCCTTCATTCTCAATCCATCATAAAAGGCATTGAAGCCAACTCTTTAGCAAATACTTGAATCTTTTCTTTAACATTCAACCTTTGTGCAAATGTCATCCATGATGGGAAAATCATTATTTAGGCAAGAAAGCTCTAATTGTTCATATACAAGATGTGGTCAAAATACATGGCGAATGTTTGAATTTTCAGTAAATATACTACAATAAAAGACATACACATTGCCATTAATGCCCTCGAAATAGTCCCCCTCCCTCAAACACATCCCATCTTTCTTGCCACTTTCTGAAGCAGTTCTAGAAGTCTTCTTTCATGTGTTTATGGGGTTTGATTAAAAAAAAAAAAGTACGGTGGATGCTGTTGCCAGGTACCATCCAATGCCAAGGCAGGCTGGTGAAAGCATCACGACATCTCGGCACCCTCCCAATTCATCGGACCTGATACCGTGTCACCTCTACCTCTTCCCTAAGGTCAAAATGACCATGGAAGAGAAATGCTTTAGATTTATTCAGAACATCAAGGCAGCCACAACAGTGCAAATAAAGGCACAAAACAGAACTTCCAGAACTGCTTCAGAAAGCGGCAGGTAGAACAGGACAAGAGTATTTGAGGCAGGTCTAGGGATTTAGCTCAGCGGCATAAGCGCCTGCCTTGCAAGTGTGTGGTCATGAGTTCGATCTCCAGTACAAAAAAAAAAAGTATTTGAAGCAAGGGACACACTGTGAGGGAATTAGTGGCATTGCGGCTTTTCCTGTGATACATTTTACACAACTTAAACTCTCATCGTGTTTTGCTTCCTATATGGCTCTCAATGCTGTCTTCTTGTGTCCTCAGCTTATCAATCAGACCTTCTTGGACGCCCAATAACAACACAATTTCTCTTCCATGTAGCTGAAGAGAGGAATCACATCAGCTGTTCTCTTCATCACATGGCTGAGGGCCTCTCTGTGTCCAAACAGGACACATTTTGACTCTCATGGGACAAGTAGTTTATATGAGGGAAATACAGTGAAAGGAATATGCCAAAGCCTTGCTCCTAAGTTTGTAGACTGATCTTCAAAATGAGGAATAATACTTTACTTTGCAGAGTTGATTTTAGAATTAAGATGATATACATGAAAGTAAACCTAGAGACCTACTGTTTCTGAGAAAAGAAAAGATGAGGGTTCAGAGTTCTTTTCTTTTCTTTTCTTTTCTTTTCTTTTCTTTTCTTTTCTTTTCTTTTCTTTTGACAAGGTCTTGCTATGCAGTTCAGGCTGACCTTGAGCTCACTTTGTATCCAAGGTTGGTCTTGAACTTGCAACGATCCTCCTGCCTCAGCCTCCTTAGTGTTGAGATTATAGGAGTGCACCACCATACCCGGCAAGGGCTCAATTTTAAGTGGCATTGGCAACTAAAGGTGACCCGCAGACACCTATTTTTGGTTTCTGCTACTGAGGAAGATTTGCTCCCAGTGTTGGACAATACTTTCACAAAATGTTGGGTTTGGGTTTGTTTGTTTGTTTTGGTACCAGGGATCAAACTCATGACCTCACACTTACCAGGCAAGCTAAATCCCTGGCCCAATGTAGGGTATTTTCTGATTCATTTGCGTGTGTTGTTTGACAAAAGAAATCTGGGTATTTTACCTGATCTACTCTTGGGGGAAGCACTGATGATCTGGCAAGGGCTCTGACAGCAGTGAACCTCTGTCCCTGCCTAGGGTTTTCTCTCCTTGTCTACCTGGCTACTCCCAGGGGCAGACACATCTGACAGCAGTGAGAGGTCAAGCGCTTCACCCTCTACAGTGCTACTTGGGGTCATTCTAAGAAGGACCCAGGCTAAAAGCCCCAAGAAATGGAGACCACAGGCCATGGGACAGACAGCAGAGATCAACCACAGAACTTGGAGTACAGCCCCAGGTCTTCACAGCTTCCCTTTTATCCCAGCAAAAAAAGGGCACTCCCTCTCCCTCCCCAATCAGGACTGCCCCACCTCCTTCCTGGAGCCTTGGCCCAGCTGGCATCCGTGCCTTCTTCTGGTGGGCACCACATACCCTGGATGAGTGCCATGTTGGAGAGGAGCAGGTCAGAACAACTGCCTTAGAAAGCGGTTTTCCAGGATACAATGGAGTGATCAGAAAGATTGCTCTAACCATGGCTACCATCGATACCTGTGTGCCATCAACCAAGAAACCATCATTGGGGTAGATGATATGCTCACAAGGGAACTTTACAATTGATTGGTAACCTTCATGCATTTCCACCTATCACCTGCAAACATGATTTATTTAATACTTTCATGGTAAAACTTGAGCTTACAACTATGTAGTCATCATACATGAAAATGGGAAGAGAAGAGAAGGAGAGATCAGAAAGCTGTGTGGCAAAAATGACAGCCAATGTGAGCAGGCCTTTGGATAAACATCACTGAGCAACGGAAGCAGAAGCATTTTCTCAGATATTTCAATTTCGTTCTACCAAGTCGCAAAGACATATCACACTGACTCCAAACTGAGGCACAGAGGCTCTGGGGATCCTCCAAAGATAACAGTTCCCTTTGCTTCCCACGCTGCTTTCCAGGAAGCCAGTGCACAGGGATTGCTGAGCCCCACTCAGAAATGTCCCCCCTTCGGTATCCATGGCAACGAGGTCACCCAGGGAAGCAGCAGAAGATGCCAAGAGAGAACAGAAAATAGTCTGAATCAAAGTGTTCGTCAAAGCCATGGGGCACACTTAGAGACCCCACTTCCCTCCCTAGCCCCTCCACCTTTCCGCGAGGAGGCCCTCTCTCCTGTTCTGTCTGCACAGATGTCCCCAGGCTGGAACTCTTTATGGTACCAGATACCAGCCAGAAAATCAGAGAATTTGGGTTCTAATTCTGAAGTTGATACTGTTGCCAAATCTACCTAACACTTTTTCTCCCTGGTACTGAGAATTGAAAGCAGGACTTCACACTGAGCTACATCCCCAGCCCTTTTTTAATTTTTCACTTGGACATTGGTGTCAATAAGTCCTTAAGTTGTCTAGACTGGGCTCACACTTGAGAGCTTCTTGCCTCAGCCTCCCAGAGTCCTGGGATTACAGCCATGTGCCACCACTCCTGGCCCCACCGTCCCTTTTATTATCACCAAGATTAAACTAAAAGGACAGGGCTTACTTCAGTGCCACTGTTGTTGCAAGGAGGCCTGAGCTTCCTCAGAAACGAGAGTGATGTGAGTTTTCTCTCAGGAAAGCATCCATGGCTCCAGTCTGCATCTTTCTGTTATGGATCAGAAAATGTTCAGTAGATGCTTCTGGAATGAGCTGACAGACGCCCTTGAGTTCTTTCTTCTGGACGGAGTTTGCAGGCCAGCCTGCTTACGTTTCCTCAGTTCAGTCCTTTAGGGCATTTCCAGTCTTTTCAATCCTGCTGCCAAGTGGAATTTGCACCCCTTCACATCCCACCAGCCCGGAGGCGTCACAGCGCCACCGCCAGGCAAGTCTGGGAACTGGGAGTAGGAGCCCCAAGGGCATCAGACATATCCTCCTGCCGGCAGTTTGCGGAGTCCGCGCTGTTCACAGGTGCCCAGGTCTAAGCCAGATGATAAGGATTCGAACGTCTCAAAGGCACATGCTGTGCCCTCAGAGAGCATCCACATTAGCAGGATCCACATTAGCAGAAACTGGTTCCACTGCCTGCAAGGAGGCCCTGCCTCCAACGAGCTGTAAAGCCCAGTAGAGGGTTGGGCTCAGGGATCCTCCAAGACTAGGAGATGCAGCAGAGCTCCAGAGGCCTTCAAAAGTCACCAGCAGTGGCCGCTGGGAGCTGAGAGTCAACAGATGGACCCCCGGGGTAGCTAAGCCTAGTGGGAATACTAGGTTCTGATTGAGTATTAATCCCTGCAGGTAACAACCCAGATTTTTACACTCCTTGCGCCTTAACAGTTAGTGCTGCAGGAGTGTGCACATGACTCCTGAGCCTCCAGCCAGTAGAGGGCGCCACCGCATGCCTGCAGCTGCCCAGAGAGGGAGTTGACAGATGCGACAGTTAACTTCCCAGGGCAAACGCCAGGGTCATCGGTCTGCAGCTATGCAGTAATGACTCTGAGAAGCTCTGGAGCCGCATTTTCACGGCCCTGGAAGGGCCCAGTCACAGTTATGTGACAAAGGGACCGCAAGTGCCACCCTTTTCACATGGGTGCTAGGTGACAACTGTGTCCTGGGGAATCTAAACTTTGTAAAAGCAGAATTTTAGAATCTTAGCAGTGTGCCTTTTCAGGTCCATGAAGAGATTGACCCCCGGGAAAGAAATGCCGGCTGCAGAGCAGCCCAGCTGGACCCGAGAGGTTCTTTTCTGCTGTCCCTACCGTCCGAACTCTTAGCCCAGGTACCTGCTTAGAATAAGCAGGTACCTGGGCAGATGGAGGAGGGCAGAATGAATGAGTGGTGGCCGGAACACACGTTATCCAAAGGACACTAGAGGTGTTGAGGTTCCAAGTGGGGGTATCTGTCAGCCTCTGGAAACCCTACTTAGTCCCAAAGGTCTAAAGCTGGCAGTTCTGTTTCAAATGCAGGCCATTTAGAACCCGAAGTAACCACGATGGGAGTCAACAGGATGACTCCCTTATTGCTCCCATGGTTAAGCAAGTCACCCGTTACAGAGAACCATATACCCAGGGTTCCCAGATTATAGCATGGAAGAAAGAAATGCTACTGAGTGGCCTTGCTTGAAAAATGTCGACGGAAAGCAGACGTGCGAAGGGAGTTCACTGCACACCTCTCTCCCACCACTTCCTACTCCTGGCCTCCATGAAATTTCCTTAGCAGTTAGTTCCGCAGGAGTGTGCACATGACTCCTGAGCCTCCAGCCAGTAGAAGGCGCCTCTGCACTCCTGCGGCGGCCCAAAAAGGCCACTCTCTCCTCCACTCCGCAGATGGAACTCCAGCGAGTGCTGTGCTTTTCTATTTGTGATTCTGTGCTACCGTTCCGTGAGTACTTTAGAGGTGTCCGCCATGGCCTCCATTGGACTGGGAAGACCCCTAGCTCACCACCTCACTAATAGCCTTCCTCAGAGTTCACTTGGCCTCTGTTGCTCTTTGCCTGGGCCTTGAACTAGCTCAGGAGAGTCCATGGTAGCCCCTGTGCGTGGGCTCTGAAGCTTCCTGGCTGGGAAGGGCAAGCATGCAGGTCCACAGGTAGGACTTATTCTGCAGAAGCCATCAGGTGAGTTGAGCTAATCCTAAGAAAGAGAATCAGAAATATTACAGAAACAATACCCAGAGAGCACTGAATGCAGCGCCATCCAGCAGGGAACCAGAAGAGTCACAGCGGGGCCCTCACTGAGCCTTCACCAACTTCAGGATGACCACTCACCCCACTCAGCCAACGGTGTCAGTGTGGACGCTCTGTGATCCTCATCTATATAGACAGGGATCAGAGCAGAAGACATATGATCACACACCATTGATGCCAGTGTAGACCATGGAGCGAGAAAGGAGAGTGAGTCAATCTTAAGTAAAAATAAACCATTCTGAGCCTAACAAATTTCTTCTCAAGTCTCCAGATTCTTGTAAAGGTCTTCTGTACACACACACACACACACACACACACATGAGAGCTTGTTTTATTCCATTTATCGGCTCACATCAACTTTTCCATAGAGACAGCAGTAAGGATCAGGAAGCAGCCAGCTTCCAGTTGGACCCAGATTCCATCACAAATCACAAGAGATATTGTAGTTAGTTCTTCCAAATAAAATTCCTTTTTTAAAGCTCTTTCATGGAATCAAAGACTCATTTTGGAGATAACCCCACCTCCCAGTCAGACTCAGCCCCCTGACTGAGTCTCCTGTCCATAACCCATTGGGCTCAAGGTTAGGAAAGTGCCTGGCATCCAGTAGCTGGCAGCTACCACTATTGGTACCACCTGGGGTAGTGCAGAGTGGGTGGGACCTGACCGCAGGCAGTGCCCAGCCCGAAGTCACAGCACTAACCACACGAGTGGAAACCCTGGCACCAAGTGAGGAGCACGGTGACATAAACAGGGTCAGCCTTTGAGTGCCTTCCATGAGGAGCTGGGCCCTATTTCAGGTCATCCTGGAGAAAGCTCATTGGGGAGCAGCCACAGGGAGAAGGCCAGGCTCAGGGCCAGGGCTGGATGGGGCTCAGCGGCTTTAAGCAATTCTAAAAGATTGTCACTGGCTATTGAATACAATTGGTCACCCTCAGTTCTGAAGCACAAGGAATAATGTGCCATGACATCTTGAATGTATCCATTATCTTTCTGCCAAGCTGATCAAAGCACTTCAAAATAATTTCCTCAGAACTTTTCTGAGAAGAAGCCAGGGAGGAAAAACCCATTTCACTTCCAAACTACCTTTGAGGCCAGCCATAGTCCCTGAAATTGTGTAAGTCTTTCTGGTTTCCAGAAAGATCTTGCATGCAGCCTCAGTGGTGCCTGGGAGTAGCCCATTTTATGGATGAGGAAAGCAAAGCCCAGGGGTTTTCATGCCTTCCCAGGTGAAATCTTGCCCACTCCAGCCTGTCATGGCATGTTGGTGTCACCACAGCCAGTGTCATGCTGCATAGACCCCAGCCAGCCCAGGTCCCTAAAGGCCAGGATGAGGCTGGCCCTTGAAGCAAGTAGTTCTTGACTGTGTCACAAAGTCCCTGTCCTCTGAACCCTGAGTCCTGAGCCAGTGCTGTCTCAGCCTCAGGGCCCTGGGATGTTGCCCGTTTGCTGTTTCCTCCCTCCTCCCGAGGCACCCAGTGTTTGTGCTATGCTCCCAATGCCTTTCCCAGTGACTCCTTTCTTCCCTGCCCTCTGCCTGTGGCTTCTCACTCTTTTTTTTGGAGGGGGTGGTGTCTTTTTTGAGACAGGGTTTTGTTACCCAGTTCAGGCTGGCCTTGAGCTCACTTTTTAGCCCAGGCTGGTCTTGAACTTGCAACGATCCTACTGCTTCAGCCTCCTGAGTGCTGCAATTACAAGTGGGCGCCACCATGCCTGGCTTGGCATCTTACTCTTGCAAAGACTTTTGTCCTTGTCCTTGCACCTGGCCCTGTCCTCCCACCTTAGAAAATTGTTTCTTCCCCTTCTGACCACCGCCCCCTGATTTAACTGTGCACCCTGAAGGGAAAGCAGGAATTGAGCAGGAGGAGGGGGCCTTGCAGGCAGCCTTGACACAGAGGCCCGGAAGTAAAGTGGAGAAGAAAGCAAACAGAATGATCCAAACTCAGACCCCAAGACAGATTCAAATTAAAGGCCAGCATGAAAGAATCTACTAGTGGAAAAGTGAGGTCTTACAAATGGAAACAAAATTGGAGAAGTGTCTGGAAGCCTTAAGAGGGACACAATTAATCTTCTACTTTGCCTTTTCCCTTATCCAATCCCTTGAGCTAAAGGGGCTAGTGCCAGTGATTGATTATATACTTTTTTAAATGCTATTTTCAGAGCTAGTTAAGAAGAGTCAAAACCTTGGTCCCAAGGAACCTGGTCTTGCTTCAGGCATTTAACTAGGGGAGGGGACAGAGGAATCTTCTCAAGTTTTTCAAATTATTCCCATGTACTTAATGAGGCCAGCCCAGAAAAGGTCCAAGTAAAGCTGGAAGCTATGGTCCACTGGTATTCGGGCGACAGCTCCAGTGAAAAACCAAGCCAACGGCTTCACATTTGCTCCATCCCTTTGCCAGCTCAGGCACGAACATACTCAGATGGTGTGGGAGGGCCTCAGCTGCTTCTGGAGATGTCTCTCAGGGGCCTCAGGGTTTGAAGTTTCCAGGACCCTGGATCTCAGCCTGGACTCAGATCCCCCACTCCCTTGCTCTGTGACCCTTAGTTTGGTAACTTAATCTCTCTGAGCTTCGAATCTCTTATCTAACAATGGAATCAAATTGTTGAAGATGTTAAATCCATTTGCTTTACTTAGCATACTGCCCATCAGCTTCCTCACAAGGTGGTGACCACTGTTTTTACCATAGACTGGAAGCTAACCCAGCCTCCTCTGTCCTCACCCACACATCCCAGGCCTTGGTCTTGGGTGCCCCTCTGCTGCAGAAAGGGCAGAAATGCCCTTCAGGAGTTACAGCAAGGGGAGAGCTGTGACAGTGAATGCCAAAGGGGAGGAGAATTACTGTGTTGAGAGGAAACTCCATCCGGGCACTGGCCTGCACCCGCTGATGCCACCAAGCCTTCGTCCTGGCAGGGGAGCAAGGAAGGTCCTGGTTGCAGGGCTCACTCTCCTTCTCACAGCTGACCTGCTCCTCAGGGCTCTGACCCAAGCTCACCTTACAGAGAATCACTCTCAAGGTTGTTCTAGGATTCCTCACAAGCATGAATTGAATGAGGGCTTCTTTTAATATTGATTGGTAATTGGGGCAGATTAATAAAGCTCTCCCTGGAAATGTTTCCCCTTGGCCAAGGCCTCCAAGAAATTGTCTTCATGACTTTGTCCCTTTTATCCATTTTATGCTCCAGTTGAATTGCAGGTCCATCATGCATCATAATGAGGAAGATCTGACTTCAGAGTCAGTTACTGGTAGATTTGAGAGCAATGGCAGAGTGGGCTTGGGGGTCACCTGGCTCAACAATGAGGGCAAGAGAGGGAAGGGAGGCAGTGTTCCAGATGGTCTAGGTCCATGTGTAACACAAGCACACACACATCCCTACATACACGCATGCACGCATGCACACACACACAGAGAAAAGCCCCAGTAAGATGCATTCTGGGAAAATATTCAGGTTTTGGGGAGACAAGCATTATCTAATTTTTTCTCTTTCAAAACTCTCAGGACTAGGGTGCAGCTCAGTGATAGAGCACTAGCACAGTGCGCGCAAGGCCCTGGGTTCAAGGCCCAATACAACGAATAAATAAACCTTGAAAATAGGAGCATTCATTAGATTTCCTTTAACAAAATACTTAGATAGAGATATTGAAATGGCTATTCCAGAAATATCTGTTGTGAACTTGCAGCAAAAAATGTCAACAACCAGAAACAGTCCGTCAGAGTTCTTACCTGCCAGCAGCAGAGACCACTGCTGGCTGGTGTAGACAGGAGACAATGCATAAACAGACAGTATCTAGCTCTAGGTGGGGGGGAGCAGGAGTGGCAGGCGTCTGAGACAATGGGCCATGTGCACGTCACCCTACATGTGCCAAACCCCAGCTGTCACTATGTCACCAGCTCCTGGTTGAAAGCCAAGCAGGCACACATGGTGGGCAGACCCTGCGACTGAACAGTACTGAGGCGCCTGGAACTGGCTTGGGGGACGAGCGTATCTACAGGCTGCAGGTGGGGATGTTATCTGATCTTTTCTCTGTCAAAACCCTGGGTGCTGGGGGTGTCACTCGGTAGGCCTCTAAACTGAGACTCGGAGACAAGTAGATATTTCTGTAAAGAGGAGGGGAACCTAAACCTACAAACTGGATTTTTCTAATGGAGCTCAACTTTCATTCCAAGCTGGTTTAGTTGGAGTGGGGTAGTTGTGGCTAATTGATCTCCGGGAGATGTGTCCTCCCGTTGGGTAAACCTCTGCACAGTGAGACTGCAAACAGCCCTGCTTCGACCTGGCTACTTTTATTTGGGCAGCCCGTGGTCTTACCTGCCTGGACTGGGCTGGAGCAGAGAGAGGCCTGGAAGCCTCCATGCACCTGTCCCAGGCGTGATGCCCCAGACGCATGTTCTTCCCAACCCACTTGCAAAATATTCTTGTTCTGTGTTTCAGGTGGGGCCCAAGAGCTTTCTGCTGTCTTTGAGTGTGAGGCTTTGGGACCTCAAGGGTGGAAGTGACTCTTCTCTTCTTCTGGTGAGTGTCTTCATGGTCTCCTAAGGCAGCCCTGACCCAGGGGGAAAACAGGACATTACAGAGCAAATGTTTCAAAATGATGTCCTTTCACATTCTGTCCCTATGCATAATTGTTTTTCAAAAAGGTAAAATCGTGATTTATGCTAATACAATGAACATGTGTTAAAGATTTTATTTAACCCATTAATTTCTGAGAGAACCAGTAAAATATAAAAGCTGTTTCCAAGGAGAATCCAAAGAACAATCATATGAGATTACTAACAGGTGGCCATTTTCACTGGGTAACATAAATTATATCTCTAATGGAAACTGTTTTTCCTGTGTATAGACAGGAAACGTCTGCCTTCACAAAATAATGAGAGGGACAAGCCCAATAGAATCAGATATTCCAGAAAGGCTCAAGTCTGGCTTTCGGGGATGCTGGATTCATTTTTTATGGAACAGTACACAGCACACACCAAGAATTTTAAAACAATACAAGGTCAGGCATGCTGGTGCACACCTGTAACCCCAATACTCAGGAGGCCAAGGCAGGAGGATGGCTGAGAATTGGAGGCCAGCCTAGGCTACATAGCAAGACCCTGTCTCAAAAACAGACAAACAAAAAGTTACATCAAAATTAAAAAACAAAAGCAATAGAAATGGCTATGGTTAACTTATTATTTCCCCAAATAAAGTCAGAATGGAGAAGAATAAAATTATCACCTGAAACACAGAACAAGAATATTTTGCAAGTTTGACCAGTTTCCTCTAAGGATAAACGTATATGAGGATATTTAAAAATATCTAGAAACATCCCATGAAAAATACTAATTTCTGAAACATTTAAGTACTTCCCATGTAACTTAGAAATAGCAAGCTATCAAACTTTATTATTCCTAGCGTCTCTCTTTTTATAAGCTGAAAGTCAGAAGAATTTTGTGACTTTGCAGAGTGTCCTCTGGGGTCTCTGCATAAAGATATCCTAAAATTTCCATCTCACTTTCCCCCCTAAATTTCCAGTTGATCTGAGAAGGCAAACAAGAGATGTCAGAGGAGAAGTTAAGAGAGGGTCACGGGTGACTGTGGAACTATTCTTGGTTACCTACTTATGACCAAAATGTTTTAAAAATAAGCACAGAAGGGAACACAGTGTAAACAATGATAAAGACTCAGTTCTTTCATGAAGAATTCTGGGTTTTTTTCTTATGTTAAATGATCAAGGATATAATAAAATCAGTATAAAACCCAGAAAATTAGACTGGTAAGACATAAAGTTCTTTATATTAAGGCAGATTTTTCAGAGGTAAATAATTACTTTTTCTATTGTGTGTGAAGATATTACTCAGTAAATGAAGTAGGCAAAACTAAGAAAAAAGTGAATTTTGTCCAAAAAGTCAGCATATTTCCCATATTCATGTAATTTATCTCAGCACAGTTGTTATAAATCAAAATAAATAAAAATCATTTTCTAGAATTTTGTCCTTTATTACAGTAATTCATACTCTTGAAGAAACTTTAGTCAGCGTTTCTCCAAATGTGGTCGGTCTATGGGACCCCAAGGGGTTCTCAAGACCTGTTTAGGGGCTCATGAGGTCAAAACTACTTTCGTGATTATACTAAAATATTTTTCTTTCCTCTCATTTTTCTCCTGAATGGTGAAAAAGGCTAGATTATATGAGACAAGCAGAAGACTGAGTACAAAAGAAGCCAAAAGAATCCAGCTGTCTTCTAGTCAACCAAGCATTAAACTTTTTTAAAAAAAATTATGCCAGTCTTCTCATTTGGGGAAAAAATATAGTTATATTTCCTTAAAATATGCTAACATGCAACATTTTATCATTGCTTATTTCAAATGAATATTTTTAAAATTATGTTTTAATATTCTCTATGAGGAATATTAATAGATGTAAACCATAGAAGCAAAAATTCTTTGGTGTCCTCAATAATTTTTAATATATGTATAGGGTCCTGAAGCCAAAGAGCTCAAAAGCAGCTGCTTTAAGAAAAACTACTCTTTTTTTTTTTTGTTAAACAAAAGCGCATGTTCTCTCATACTTCTCTTTTACTGTGGTTTCTAGGGTGGTCTCGGAAATCACGAGACCACCCTAACTAACTTCTAACCAGTGACTGATTTCTGCTTCACAAAGAAAACTAAATGCTGAATGACTGAGAAATGTCTCTCTGTCATGTGTATAGGTTTTTGTTGACAAATACAGCTCTGAAAACCTATAACCCAAATGTCTATGCCTGGACACAACACTCTTACACTTTTCTATTAGTGAGCCCTCTGTTGCTGTGACTTAAAGGTTGTCTTTAGCTCAGGTTTCAGAGGTTTCGGTCCATGGTTAGCTGATTCCATTGCTGTGAGCCTGAACTAAGGGCGATGGTGGACACGCATGTAGGAAAGGAGCTCACCTCAAGCCATCCAGGAAGCAGTGAGAGCCTCCAAGTAAGGGGCTAGGGACAAGCTCCATCCTCAAAGGCACACTGTCAGTGACCCACATCCTCCAACTGGGCTCCACCTTCTAAATGGCCCATCCCGCTGTGAACTCAGCAGTGCGTTAATCCACTGATAAGGTTAGTGTCTCCATGCCCCGGTCACCTCTCTAGGTGCCCCTTCTGTACTGGGGATTAAGCCCTTAGTACCTGAGTATTTGGAGTAGACGTCATAATTAAACCCTAGTAACCTCCTGAAAGTGACAAAATGAGCACTTTCATTAACATGCCCCAAAGTCATAGCTTCTCTGTAACATTCAAAACACAGTTTTCAAAAAAGTCTATGCCTAACAGCACAGGTCTTGAACTATAAAGTTACCTCAGTGATCAGCGTTTCCATATTCCATTTCACATGGAAATTAATACCAATTCACTCAGCTTCAGTCTAAACTTTTACATCGCCTAAATGTCTTGGCAATCATCTTTAAAATAACCTACTATAAGATGTAATGACTATGCATATAAAGGTTTGTCAGCATCATGGACTCACAGATACACAGAGAACTTAGAGTGGCTGTTCTGTGTAGCTTTTTCTGCAGCTCAACACTTAACACAAAAACTTGCCAGCTCTGACCTCGGAGAGATGTTCTTTCTTTTCCCCATGGGCATGATAGTCTTAATTGGTTTGAGGTGAAAATACACAAATATACAAATAATTCTCAGTCATCTTTTGTCCAGTAGAGAATAATTGCTATCACCCATCTGCAAAGATCCCTAAATGCCCAGACCATAAGCCCATATTTCCAGTTATTGCTGCCACCAGGGGAATAACATTGACAGAAAGCACATCGGAAATGAAAGTAAAATACATCCTCCTAAGGTGGAAGGGGGGGTGTTATGCTTCAGACCTAAAATGTTCCCCAGAGCTCATGGATTAAAAGCTCAGTCTGCAGTGCAGTAGTGTTCAGACCTGGAGGATTTCCGGAAGGTAGTTGGAGCAGGGGGGCTCTGCACTCAACAGTGAATCTGTTGATGGGTTCATGATTTGATGGCACTGTTGGGAGGTAGTGGAGACTTCTCCCTTTCTCCCTGTCCTTTTGTATCCCTTCCACTCTCTGTCCAGCTGGCCATGAGCTTTGCTCATTGCATGCTCTCTGTTGTGAAGTTCTGCTTCACCATGGGCACCCACCACTTGCTGAGCCAAGTGACCATGGACTGAAACTTCTGAAACATGAGCCAGAATAAATATTTCCTCTTTTTAAATTATTTTATTCAGGTATTTTGCCACAGTGATGGAAAGCTAACACAATTCTAAATAGAGTGGCTAAATAAAGTCTAGTTGCCACTCTGAGGTCACAGTGAAGACCAAGAAACCCTCAGGTGAGCCTCTCTGGAAACAGTCACTTGGCTGGGTTAGATAGTTTCCCTGGTTGCCTTAGAGGGACTTCTAGGACCATTAAATGATGATCTGTCTTAATGATAAAATCATGACCCTCAGGATTAGTTCATACTCATATTGAATGAACAGATATAAAAGATTTATTTAACATTAATTAAGAGGATCCATAGCATAAAAATTATTTTCAGAGAGGAATCCAAAAGACAACTACATTAAAAAAAAATTTGCTAATAGGAGTAAGACTGGCTTCTTCTCCTGAATAGAAACTGATATCAGCTTTACCAGACCAAACTCATTTGCTTTCCTAGAAACAGGAATCATATACATCACCACCATCCTTCTACAGTTAATTTCCTGGGCTGGGCATGGTGGTGCATTCCTTTAATCTCAGCACGCAGAAGGCTGAGGCAGGAGGATTGCTATGAGTTGAAGGTCAGCCTGGGCTTCAAAGTGAGTTCAAGACAAGTCTGAACTGCACAGTGAACTGCACTATCTCAAAAAGATACAGTTAATTTCTTTTTCTACAAAATATTCAAAATATCTGCAAAATATTCAGACAGTGAATGACGCAAGCCCCTTAGAATCAGGCAAGGCCCTAGAAAAAGTCCTCTAGAAATCACAGTAAAAATATAAGGCGGGGCACATAGGGAACTGCACATTTCTTTGAAGTCAAAAGACACAGGCTAAAGGTTTAGTTCCCTGATATAGCGCCTGTCTAACATGTGTGAGGCCCTAGTGGGGCCCAACTTGTGATCCCCCTGCCTCCTGCCCCCCTATGCTTGGATTACAGGCAGTGGTTTAAAATTATTTTTTTTCCAATACTGGTGAACAAATCCAGGGCCTTGCACATACCA
The DNA here is from genome assembly GCA_004027455.1 of Hydrochoerus hydrochaeris. NCBI lineage: Eukaryota > Metazoa > Chordata > Mammalia > Rodentia > Hydrochaeridae > Hydrochoerus > Hydrochoerus hydrochaeris. The sequence continues at coordinate 66,322 of PVLA01008961.1, forward strand.
GGCAGGGGCTCTACCACTGAGCTGTGTTGCCAGCCCAAAATTAATTTTATTTTTTCCTATGGAGAGTTTTAATGAGGAAATAAACTTTGATAAATGTACACACCAAGGGAATCATGTACATCCTACGGTCCTCCCCTTCGAGCTAAACAGGTTAGCACAACCCTAAGAACATCATATGATCCAAAGGTTTTAGGATCGAAGTCACCCTTGGCATTTTAACCTGACAGGTGCTTGGACAGTTTCGGTCTTGTCATCCCTGAATCAACTGTATATTGAAAATCTAAAATTGTGTTTTTAAGAGGCTCAGACCAAACCTTCCTTATAGAGTAACCCAATCCAATACCACAGTTCCCAAACAGAAAACATGATCACTATTCAGTTGGGAATCAGTGAGGGGGATTGTAAAGAAAGGGCAGCTTGGAATATCAAGACATGAGTCTGTCCCTCCCGGCAAAGGGTGTCCCAGTTACTAGCGGTGGTTACAAGAAGGGAGGTCTCTCAAGGAGCTGCTAGGAGGGTGCAGAGGGGTCTGGCCCCCATTTCAGCGGGACGCAGGTGTTTTTATCCCTGAAAGGCTTTCCCGAGGTCAGGATGCTCATGAGCAGAGGGTCGCTCCTGGCGTGCCCAGTGTGACATGAGGTCCATGGACGCCTTTGACACTTTAATCTCTTGACAGAGGCCTCTGGTCAAGGAGGCCTCTGGGACAGCTGCTGCACGGTCCTCCATGTGCTGTGGGTTTTTCTAGACATCCTTAAAGATCCTTCTTCCCTACAATAAGCTTTGTGAGGTCCAAGCCTTCAGGTTTTAAGTGGGAGAATGGATCTGCCGGGTCCCCCTGTCACCCTGTCATGGTGACGCCATCTCCTGGTGTCTACAGGCTTGGGCTCCCTCTGGATCCTGATTTTATCCTTCCGATCCCGATCCTCCAAAATTAATTTTAATAATATATTTTACTTAAACCTATGTATCCAATGTGGTATCATTTCATATGGGATCAATGTAGAAATAAAGATGCATTTTACATTCCGGATTTTAGGTTTTTGTTCTGTGTCTTTGAAATCCAGGGCACATCTGAGTCTTCAGAGTCAACCTGTTTTGAGTAGTTGGTGTGGCTAGGGGGCCCCTTACCACACAGGGCCATAGGAGTCAGTCACTAGCATTTCTACCAAGAGGTACTCAGTGGTTATCTTGCCTATTTAAAAGGCTTTCACATGTTTCTGACAAAAATGATACTAACACAGAAGGCCATTTTAAATACGATCTCTGTCACTGTCTCTGTATCTGTCTCTGTTTCTCTCTCTCTCTCTCTCTCTCTCTCTTGAGTCAGGGTCTTAAACTCACCCTGTAGCCCAGGCTGGCCTCCAACTCACAGTGATCCTTCTGCCTCTGCTTCCCAAGTGCTAGGATTACAGGCCTGAGTCATCACACTCGGTAAGTGGCTGTGGTCTCCCAAGCCACGGCCACCCAGTGTGAGAACCATATCAGCGTTTCCTGAGATCCGCACCATGTTGGAACTTGGGGCACTGGGAAAACAGGTAGCCAGCATGCCGCTCTGGTGGGCGGCTGTCAGCCTACCGGGGTGCAGGCTAAGAATCAAACATCCATCCCTCTCCCCAGCTAGCGAGTGAAAGCCAGACATCCGAGCTTCTCTTGCGAGTTTGACTATATGCAATATAGCAAATAAGGGGGATTTTCTCCTGCCATCTCTTTGAAGGCAAATGTTTTTATCTCTGTTTTGCTCTGTTCTGATCAATGGTATTGCTCTATTCAATATTCTGTTTTTATAATTTCAGTATTTCCCTTGATATTGCTCTATCTGATTGAAGGATCAGCTATTGTGAAGAAAACCAGATGTACTATTGTACCTATTGCTGTTATCCCAGTAACCTGCTATGAGGTTCTGTACCAATCTCATTGCACTGCCTCAATTGGCTTTGTCCTGTCTTGTTCTGCTGTATTTTACTACCTTCAAAATAAAATAAATAAAAACTAATAATAAGAAAAAAATTTAAAAAGTAAATAACAACAACAAAACAGATCAGTAAGGTACTGAGCAACCTGAAACATGATATAACTAGACAGATAATGGGCTTAAAAAGCAAAAGGAGGAAAAGAAAGTAATCTCAAGGATATAATTGCATGTATGTTTAAGTGTGTAAGATTGATAACCATGTTGCTAAGTTTTTGTGGATCAGTGAACAGAACTGTCTGCAGCCTCACGGTTTGAATGTCCACTTTGTATGCTTTAATTTTGTAACTTGAACAACTATATCCAAGAAGACAATATGTAATGTATCAACTAGTGATTTCTTACTGTTTTTTTTTTTAATTCTATATTGTTTCTACCCTTTTTTCTGTTTTGCTTTTTCCCCCCTCTTTAAATCAAATTGAAAAAAAAAAAAACAACTTGGAGAGATATAATGCCAGAATATTCCCTCTGGATAGTAGAATTTTGGAGGGGATGCTGTAGTTGTTGTTCCCTTTTTTATCCTGTCTAATTTTCCACAGAGATTCACTCTGTTTCTACAATAGAAAGAGGCCGATGTCATGGTGCTCGCCTGTAATCCCAGGCAAAGGCAGGAGGATCGCTGAGTTCAGGGCCAGCCTGCGTCACTGGTGAGACCCTCTGGGCTGGGTCAGGTCAGCGCAGCTGTGTGTGTGAGATGCGCCTGGCACCAGCCCCACTGGTGGGGCCACCCCCCAGCAGGCTGGCCTGTGCTTGCTCCTATGGTGATTGTTTCAGGGTCTCCTGGGACATCACAACAGCAAATCCAAGTGTAAGTACTTTATTAACCTCAGCTCACATCGTATTGGTCTATTCTCACTGTCCAAAAGGTCACATAGCTAAGTTCAGATTCAAAGTATGTTTAAAAAACAAAGAAAGATCAATAAAATGTAATTCTGAGAAGCCCATATGCCACTAACCTGGATTTTATTTGATGTGAGCAAATTTTGATGCCACATCATGCCAAGTGCCCCAGGCTGTCCGCGTGGCCTGGAGTCGACCTGAACCCTGGGGCCTCATTTGAACGGCTGGAATGGACCACATCCAGCAGCCGGGGCCAGGCTTCTCAGGGCTGAGTAACTGGTGCTGTCTTTTTCTCTTCTTCCTGTCCCTTTAGCCTTTGCTCAAGTACAGGCTAAATGTGGGAGTTCTGTATGATATCTGCCTAATTTATTTTACAAATCTAAAACAATTCTAAAGTAAAGTATGTTAATTCTGTAAAAAGTAATACCTGTGGATTTTTTTTTTTGAAGAATCAGAAAATCAGAAGGAGGAAAAACTGAAGACCCATCATTTAACAGCTGATATTTACAATTTGCTAGATTTCTATCCACATCTTTTTTGTGTGTTGAGCCTCTGTGTGGCCTTTTCTTCATACTTCTTTTATATCCCATGGCCTCGTTTGTCTCTTCTAATAGTTGTCTTTGTCCCTCCAAAAGGTCTTGAGTTCTCTGAAGTCAAGAGAGATATCTTAATAATTTTTGCATTTCATATGGTTCTTGCTATCACAATTTCCATAGATGTTTACTTAACTGAACAGAATAGAGAATCATCTTCCCTAAATCATATCTACCTTTTCTGGAGAAAAAAATATTACAGAACAATTAAAGCCTGTATTATGAGGAATTCTTTCTTTAAGGATTTAACACTAAAAAGAGGTGGGCTACCAGGCTAAATACAGAATCCCAGCTACTTGAGGGATGGGAGCGGGGCCAAAGCTGATCACAAGTTCAAGGTTGGCCCGGGCAATTTAGTAAGGCCTTGTCTCAAAATAAAGTTTTAGAAGAGCTGAGGACACAGATCAGTGACAGGGTGCTTGAGTAGCAGGCATAAGGCCCCAAGCTTAATCCCAATAGTGCAATAGCAAAACCAAAAACAAAATCCAAATATAAGAAGATGAAAATGCCAAATTTACCTTCGAAGGCTGCATGACTGGTGCTTCCTGGTCATTGCTCACAGGGACAAATCTCTGGCCATGCTGGTCCAGGAACTAAACTGACCTAGACACAGTAGATATGCTGTCCTCCTAGGGCAAATCTATGCAGGATTGTGTTTTCTCAGGGGGGCAAGTGACCAATGGGACTTTATAATGTGAATTCCATCTGTCCCTGCTGGTTGTTGGACAGAGTCTTGTATTCTTTCCTTCTTTCTTATTTTTTTTGGTACCGGGGATTGAACTCACAACCTTGCGCTTGCAAGGCAGGCGCTTAAGCCACTGAGCTAAATCCCCAGCCCCAGAGCCTCCTATTCTGCAGCAGGAATCTAGCTAAGAGTTGTGTAATAACATAAGATTTGGTAGGTGAATAAAGCATTCCACACATGAGATTAGGCCTCATCCTTAGAGCTTCTTCTCCTCATAGTGTAATAAATTCTGAGTTGCTTTTTCTCATTTACGCTAAAGACTAAACCTAATAATCAGCACTAGACATTTGGGCTTTTCTATGTTACTTTTCTCTTAATCTTCTGAGGACTCTTGAGAAGATAAAGTCAGAAGCTCTAGAACTTTCATCTTGAAATATAACAAAAAAGACTGTTTGACCCACAACTATTAAGTTATATATACAATTTTATGACCAAATTACCAATCAACCCCCGCAGCATTCTCAAGCACTTTGAAATACAGAACCAAATTTTCCCCAGGGTTTCCGAGGCCAACAAATTGCAGAATTGTGACTTTTTCACAAGCTGATGGCTATTTTCTTCCTTAAAGAATCAAGGCAGAGGATCCCAAGCCCACAGGGGCAGAACACTTGCCTAGCATTTATGGGGCCTCAGGTTCCATCTCTAGGACCAGAAAAGGAAAAAAAAAAAAAAAAAAAAAAGAAGGTTTTCCAGACAAGTGATGAACTTCCTACTCTATCTTAGAGCAGTTTGAGTTTTAAATCGGGATTTCCGGACAGTTACGGCAATATTCATCTAGAAGCATTTTCACTAAACTTCTCTATTCTTTAACCCATCTTATTCGCAGCTGAGTCCAGGAGAACTGCCAGCTGTACAAATCGCAACCATCACCTTTTCATCAGGCCTCACATGCTGATTGGCCACACATTTTACAGATTGTGGCTCCTTAGGCCTCAGATCAAATCACAATGACCATGGCAATTGGCACAGATAGAAGATTTCATATCCAGTTCAATAAAAAGCTGAGCTGTTTCCTAAAATTAAATCATTCAATGGGGTGTCCTTCAGGCACTTTACCTAGACGGCAGAACATTTGCTGACACATCTCAAAGAAGACCTAAACTGTAGCTTCCCAAGAGTAGGCTGTCCTCCTGAAGAAGAATTTGGAGAGGGGTACAGGACATACTTTGCTTGTCCCCCTCCTGATTCTGGCACTCAAGGTCCTTGGGGGCGAATCCCCATTTTTGGGCAATGATCATCATTTGGTCCTCTTAGTGAGAGAACCCCTGGCTAGGGGTAGCCTGGCCTTCCTTGGGGAGCAGGGCACACTGAATGAGAATAACTGTCTTAGCTCATGGTGTCCATGCCAGAGAAGGGGAGGAGGAGGAGGAAGGTGGGAGCCTGTTTAGATTTTGGACACAGAAAATAAAACCTCCAGATCATATTTGAAGGACTTCAACCAGAACTCCCGGACAGTTACCAGATCTTGCTAGGGACTCTGGCTGAGTACCTGGAAAGTGTGGTGGTCAAGATTCCCAGCAGAGAGTGGCAAATTGCTCAGGAGTTATTTCCACTTGGTATGATAAAGCTAAATAGCATACTTTTATTTCTGTCAGGACCAGGACCTTGACTTGTCTACAGTAGTTTCATATTCATGGATGCATGTTTCACTGAACAGACAATGATATTGTAATTTGTTATGGTTTAGAACCAAAATATTCCCCCAAAGATTCATATGTTCAGAAACAAGGCTTTTGGAAGGTGACTGGATCACTGGGATGCAAACTTCACCAGTGGATTAATCCATTAATGACTTCACAGATGGATGTAGTATTAGGAAGTAGGGTCTGATTGGAGGAGATGGATCACTGGGGAAGTGACCCAAAAGGGTGAATTTCTGCCCTTGGCTCCTCCCCTGTCTCTCTGCTTGCTGGCTGCGTGGGTTGAACAGCTTTCTCCTGTCATACATGTCTACCATGACATTTCTGCCTTGGAACCAGCTAATCACGGACTAAACCCTCTGAAACCATGAGCCAAATAAACCTCTCTTCTTTTAAATTGCAGGCATTGGGCATTTTGTCCCAGTGATAGGAAAGTGACTAAGACAAAATTATAATTGCTAACAACTTTTGAACATTTACTAAACATTACAAATTATTTAGCCCTCATCATCACCACACCCAAATAGTTACACTTTGGTTGCATGGACTTTACCTTGTCAGAGTTATGCTGTTCATTATAAGTCACTGATTCATACTGAGCACGTATTGCCTTTTAATTGGTGCCCTTATGTGCATTACCTTCTTCCCTCCCACAGCAGGTTTCTGGGAAGGCACTGAACTGTCTTCCTTGGAAGTGGAGGCATGGGAAAGCTGATAACCTACTAAGTTTCCGTAGCTGAGTGAGTGATTCTGGCAGGCATCAAAAATTCGTCCCCCTTGCCAATGGCTGGGACTTGTCCTTTCTTTTTTGATCCTTGAAACAGCAAAGCTAAAGATCATGATCGACCAACCGTGGAAAAGAAAGGGTTGTGGGTAAGTGAGCCCCTCTCCGATTTATGCAGGCACTTGCCCTGCTGTCGCCCTGAGGGAAGCACTCTGAGAGACCAGAGGGAGGAACAGCAGGACCCCAGCTTCCCTGGGGACCTACAGAACACTCCTGAGAGGCTTTAAACCTCAAAGTGAAGAATCAAATTCAACAAAGTCACCAAGCTGGAGAGGGGCGGCCCCAGCTGAAAATTACGATATGAACTTAAGATAGCATAGCAGTGTGGGGAAAAGACAAATGTAAAGGGAATAACGCTCGAGAACACGCAGTGGTCTGATGCAGCAAACACTGAGACTGGAGTCGGGCTGGGGCTTTGCTCATGACGCTGCTCCTTTGAGTTTTCTCAGGACAGGGAAACCGCTGGCCTTTGCAGCCCGTTTCCCTCTTCCATAAAGTGGAAGTCATGATATCTTTCCAGACATACAGTAGGTGTGCTGAGAGGGTAAATGAATAATATATACAAGCTGTGCAGGAAATACTGAAGAAAAAAACCACCAGCTTTAATTATTTTTCTTCCTTTTTGGTTTCAATTTCTTTTTAATATGGGGTAACTGGATTGGCCTCAAATTCCTGTGCTCAAATGCTCTGCTACCTCAGGCTTCCAAGTAACTAGGGATACAGACTAGCTTTAATTCTTTATTTCATTTCTTTGTTTGTTTGCTTATGGTACTAGAGATCAAACCCAAAGCCATCAACACTGAGCTACATAGCTGTAGTTCACCCCCACCTCTGCTTTTTTGAGACAGTGTCTTGCTAAGGCATTAAATTGCTCAGGCTGGGCTCGTACCTGTAACCCTCCTGCTTCAGCCTCCCCAGTGTTCTGGGATTTCAGGTGTGTGCCATTATGCCCAACTAACTTTAATTCTTACTGAGAGAAGCTCTGGTAAGTAAAGAGGAAAAATAAGATCAGCAGAAGAGCTGGCTTCATAAAAGAAAATCAGAAAAAAAATCAAGGAAAGGTAGAAAGGGGTCTCTCTTACCATTTTATTTCTTTGACTTCATTTTATAAATAAAAATTCAACTTGGGAGTCGAGCTGAGGGGCTTCTTTCAGATCTCAGCTCCTCACACTGGTAGAAGTTTAATACAGCCTTGTGTTGTGAGTGTGACAGGTGGGAAAAAAGATGATTAACAATTTGGCTCTTGAAGTAACTCTTTTGTTCTCTGCAGGTGATTGTTTATAAGAGTTGTGTTTCTGGCTTTCATTATTATTCTTGCTAAGTCTCAAACGAATTTTTGTTAAGGGAGGAAAAAAGGCAAAAAACAACTCCTCATTATCCTCATCTTTGTAATGTTGGCATTGTGAGACCGTGCCATTTCTAGGTTCCTTTTTTAAAGAGTCTCTATATGTGTGTGTGAAAGAAATGTAAATTCAAAGCTGTAAATCTCTGCTATGGGGCTAGGGCAGCCGGAATCACCAAGCAGTTCCTCTGGGATGCAGCCATTTTGGTTCCAAGGGAAGACACGTTTACTTCAAAATTGAAGTGTGAAATTTAAAAGTAAAAGCAGAAAAATAAATACATAAAGCCATTCCTTGGCCGGAAGGAATCATTTAAATTTGGGGGGAATGCATCTGCATTTCCAGCGTGGTGATAAGCCATGGGAATTTCCTTTAACGGTTTTAGCTCCAGCATCTATCTCCACACTCCCCAGGTCTTCTGCACTGTGTTGTCAGGCTGGGGACATAAGCTCTGTGGCTCTCTTTCCCCACTTTCCAGTTCAGCATGTCTGATGATCTCATGGACTTTGCCTGGCTGATTAGGTCTGGCTTTTGGCACGGGAGATGAACTCAGGGTCAGCCACACCCCACCCCATCTCTAAGTCGTTTCAGCTTCTTTATGCTTCTTCTGAGTCCGTTCTCCCTCTCCCGATGTCTGCTTATCTTTCTTGTCCTTTGGGGGCTCCTGCTCTGTGGCAATGACTGGGCTATGGAGGGTTCACAGACAGCTGGCTCACAATTTCTTTTGGCTTAAGCAGACTTTACAGGGTTGTCACTGAGAAGTATAAAGGCCCAGAAAGGTGGAGAGAGAGGGCCTGGGGAGAAAGTTAACATGGAGCTCCCCAGATCGATGGGGAAGCCCTTTTCCAGCGGGTACCCAGTGGAGGCACCAGTTGAAACTGCAAAGAAAGACCTTGTGGGGGGCCAATGGCTTGGTGAGAGGCTCCCCTGGAACTGGTCCAGTCAGGACAGCCCTCTCTGCACTGGAGAGTCAACCCCTCTGGAGCAAGAGTGGAAGGAGGGCGTGCTGGTGCACAGATGCTCAGCTGTGGATCTGAAAGATGTCTCAAAGCAGTGTGATTTTTATAGCAAGTTGCCTATTCTCACTTTGGATTTCTCCACCTGTAAAATAATGAGATGCTACCTGCCAGGAGGAGTTGTAAAGCTTAAATGATGTGCTACAAAACACCTAGTGTAGCCACCGATGGTAGCACATGCCTGTAATCCCAGCACTCTTGAAGGCTGAGGCAGGAGGATCACAAGCTTGTGCTCAACCTGCCTGTCCTGCTATTCCCTCTCGTCCCACTGCCCCCATTCATGGACTTGGCTTGATTTCCGAGCCACAGTGAGTGCCTCCATCCTCTCCCAAGCATTCCTAGGCTGTCTGTCCACAAGCTTTTCTTCTGTCATCTTTGAATCTTAGACACACCCCCACTGCTTATGGCTGCCAATCAGATCAATATCCAAGTCAAATCCAAATTCAGGTCCCCCACTCCCTGATCACTGTCCTGGATCAATTTCTCTCATCTGAATCTCTATCCTACTTTATCTACCTGGTCATATGAGCTTTATAATAAAAATCATTACATGTTGCATTTTGTGAGTATTATTGTAAGGAGTGTCACATAATCTTATCTCCTTCATACAATTCCATAATCATTTTTGTTGAATGAATACGTTCGAGTGTGTACTCTGTATGCCAGACAATGGGCTATCCCCTTTATACACGTTTCTCCACAAAATGATCACAGCTAGGCTGAAAGAACATCTTAGGACTCTCGTGTTCTTGGGGTGGAGGTGGGGCTAAGGCTCAGATGAAACGGATCACTTTTCCAAGGAGCCAGAAGGAACCAGGATTCCAGTCCAGGGATGTGGCTCCAAGCTTTGTGCTCTGCTTCTCGAGAGAAAACAGATTTAAAACTGACTAAGCAAACATCCGCTAAGGAGGACATTTGCAACCGCAAGTTTGGGTATGACTTCCATCCATGCCCAGTCTCTTCTTCAACCTGAGCACAGAGAACTGGATAGGTTCGCTAAACGCTGCAGACAATGCTTACTGCCGCTAGGGGGCTCTCGCCGCCTAAGGCAAAAAGTACACAAGGCGCGCTCCTGGAAGCCAGCGCACCCGATGCCCAGCGCAGACTCCCGGCTCCACTCCACCTCCCCAAGGCCGGATGTATTTTGCTTAAATCCCTGCACAGGCAAAGCCTGGTCAGAGATTCCATCAGCAGTGCCCCAATATGGAACAGTTTTCACAGCCACATCCCGGGCTCTCCCGAGTTGCAGGGTGCTGTGGGGAGACCCCATGCTCCTTCCAAGACCAGCGGAATAAATTCACTACGCCGAGGACGAAGGGAGCGCAGACAAATCCATCTTCCTCCCAGAAGTGGGAGGCTCGATGGGGTACCCCAGAACTGCATTCCACAGATGCCAGCCTGGCCCGCTCCACCACCAGCACCACCCGCCCAGCCGCTCGCAGAGAACAAACACCAGGCTGTCACCTGGGTGCCCGAGCCCTCATCCCCACCCGGGGGAGCCCGGGTCTGCAGAGGCTTCTGCAGCGTCTTTAGGGTTCTCCGGGCACCCAGTACGGGATTGCGGGTTAGGATGCTGCGTTTCGACGCTTCGCAGCGCCTTTGAAGGGAGGCTCAGCGCAAACAAGGCAGTTACTGATCCTGGGGTGGCTTTGGGGGGGGGTTGTTAAATTACCCTCGCATTTAAAGGAGGAAGGAAAAAGGCGAAGCTAATGTAAACTGAGTTACAAACCATTTCTACAGGTTTCACCATCCTTTGAATGGAGACACCAGAAATACGACAGGCAGCGTGGGCCTGAGATGTCGGGTCGCAGCGCCAGGCAAACCGTTGGCATCCAAAATATGACCCCGAGATTGGAGAGCTCCGAGGGGGGCCGTCCGCAGGGGAACAGCTTTGCCGCAGCCACCGCCCGCGCCCGCTCCAACCACCGGGCCCCGGCGACGCAGCGGAGCCCCGCGGCGAGGGCAGCTCTGCATTGTTTCCGCTCGCGGGTGGGGCTCTGCCTGGGGTGGCGAAGGCGCGTCTCCGGGACCCGCCCCGCAGCATTCCCAGGGGACCGGGGCAGCAGCGTGGCCCAGCGCCCGGGCTTTGTGAAGGTCTCGAGTCGCCATGGAAACCCGCAGGAACGCGGTGCCGGGCCAGAGCGGAGTCGCCGGGCTCCGGGGCCGCGCCCTCTGCCCCCCGCTCGGACCCCGGCCACGCGGAGGCGCCTGTCGGGATTTGTAGTCGCCAAGTGGCCGCAGCTCCTCCGAGCGGCGCGGAGGACACGGGGTGCAGCTTGTCCCCGCCTCCCCTTAACCTGCGGCCAGAGGTGGGGAGCGCGGGGAGGAGCCACCCGGCCGCTGATTGGCTGAGGCCTCGCCCAGCCCCCACCGCGTCCCCTCCTCCGCGCGCCACCCCCGCCGCCCGCCGCAAGCGCGCGAAGGCGGCCCCGAGCGAGTGCGCGTGCAGCCGCCGCCGCCCCGAGCACCCGAAGCTCCCACGCCGCGGCGAGACCCGGGACGGAGTCGCAGACGGAGCCTCGCAGCAGCAGCATCCCGGACGAGTGGGTGATGGCGGGGGGCTGTGGGCTTTGTGCTCCCGGGGCTGGGAAATCCGCCGACCCGGGCCTCCCTGAGGGTGCGCACAAAAGGGAGAGGACTGGGGTGCGCCTAGGAGCCCGACTGAGAGGACGTGGCGGGAGGTGTGGTTGGATTGGGGGCGGCAGCTGGGGTACCCTGGGGCGCAGGTCGGGTCCTCCCTGTGCGCCCCGAGAGCCCCGTGCGGTGCCTGGGCGTTCAGTGTGTGCTCTGGGGATTCGCCTATTACCCGGGTGAGCAGGCAGCTGGCTTGCGAGGACCCACGCCGGGCACACAGTGGGCGCCTTCCCTCGATCGTCGACGTGCAGTGAGTGGCCAGAAGGCCGGGCCTGTCGTGCCGCGTCCCAGGCCCCCACCCCGCCGTCCGTTACGCATCCTCTGTCCGTGTCGCCCCGGGCTGGGATCTGCCCAGCCTGGACCCGCCCGGGTGGTGGTCTGCGAAGTGGGCGTCAGCGGAGGCCGCCCCGGCTGCCTGCGAGGCACCTGCCAGCGCCCCAAAGACCGCCCGCTGCTGCCCGGGCCTCGCCTTCGGCGCCGACCGGGTCCCCACGCGAGAGCCGCCCTGCAGCATCGGTCCGAGCGCGCGAGGCCGTCGACGCCCTGGGCCTGGGGAGGGGGCCGGAGCCTGGGCCGCGGAGAAGCCGGGAAGGGGAGCGGCGCAGGCGGAGGCCCCGGACTGAGCGGAGATGGGCCAGGCTGGGGAGCTGGGTGGGGACAGGTGAGCGCCGGAGTCTGCGGTGGGGGCGGCGGGGACCGGGTTGGTGGAGGAAAAAGAAGGGGGCGGGCCTGCTCCGGGGGACGGAGCGGGGCGCAGGTGGCGCGGGGCGAGGCCAGGCCGCCGGAGGGCGGGCGGGGAGGGGAGCGCGGCTGGAGGCTGCCTGGGTTTGCAGAGGGCAGACAGAGGGGGAGGAGACGGCCTGCGCGAGGTGGGGTCCGCCGGGAAAGCGGGGTCCCTCGCCGGGGAGGGCGGGCGGCCGAGCGGGTCTCGGGCCCGAGGACGCTTGCTCGGCCGGCAGGGCGCGGTCCTGGGGTCTGGCGAGGGACCCAGGATGGCGGATCCCGGACGGGGCGAGGCTGCCCCGCGAGGAGCTTTGTTTCCCTGCTTGCAATGAGCCCGCAGAGATTGGGGGGGATTTTGTGAAGATCCGCAGCGCCTCCCGGCACGCCCTGTTCTCGCGGAGCTGGAAGGCTTTTGCCCAGCGGCAGATGCTGCCGGGGAGGCAGAATGGGGGGCGTCTCCCACCCCGAGACCCGGAGAACAATAGCTGACCCCGGTGTCCGCTGGACGTCGAAGCAGGGCACCCCAGAATTCAAGTGTGCAGTGTTCTGGTGCTGAAAGCGCACGCCGAGAAACCTCAGGGCGCTGCTGTCTCCTTGGGGTTTGTGTGGGAGCCCCTCCAAATCCCGAGGGGGAGTCTCACCTTCCCGCAGGCTCTGGAGCCCTGGCACAGATCCCCCCGCCCTTTTGGTGCCTCCTGGCTGTTAGCCAGCGGCTGAGATGCGCGTCCTTAGTGGTGCAGAGCTTCGGGGCGCCACGCGAGTCCTGGAAACTGAGTGTCTGCTCGCTGCAGAGCAGGCTCCGGAGCAGCCGGCTTTGTCCTTGGAGACTGCCCAAGTCTAGACGGACCGCTGTGCTTCCTTGGGGGAGCTGTCCGGGCTGGTAGGGTTTGGGGTAATATTGGGAAGAAGCAGTCGTGGGTTCCCCGCCAAGGGAGTGGCTCCTGTTTTTTAGAGCCTGCAGCCGGGACCCAAGCTTCCCTTTGCTAGTGACCACACCCAAGCTAGTCGGTCCTTTGCAGATGAGCCTGTATTGTCTGCTGACCTTAGAGTGGGAGGGCTCTTGCCCACAGGAAAGCAGACAGCAGAGTGGAAACACTGGCCGGCGCGCCCGAACCGCGGCAGGGCTCACAGATGTGCCAGCAGGCTTGCCGGCTGCCCCAGCGCTGTGCATGCCAGGGCCACAGCGCCTTGACACGCGAAATGTCAGCGGAGAGCCAGATTTCTGTGTGGCAAGTTTTCTGTGGTAATGGTTTAGCTAATAAGGGGAATCTGAAGCACAACGCTAAATGACTGTATATTAAATTTTCTGAAAGCCAGGCAGAGGCACTTTTGCTCCAAAGTGGGGAGGAAACTTGGCTAAATGACAAAACATCACCGAATAGGTGTCACTTACGTTGCCATTCAGTTAAAGGAAGAGCCTTGGGCTCTCCTAATCCAGACCTTAAGATTCTGTTTCTTAGGCAGGTTGGTACCTAAAGCGAGGGACTGTGTGTGACTATTGGCTCTGACCTGGGACAAATAGCAGTTGCTGACTTGAAGACCTCTTGTCTGGGGCTTCTGAATGGCCATAGGAAGTCGGCAATAGCTCCGGCAGGTTTCCAAAGATGGCGCTTTGAGGAGGAGCCTCTTCGAGTTTACAAAAAGATCTGGAAAGACTGGCTGGAATGTTTCTCATCGGCTATTTTAAATTATTTTTATTAAATCAAATACAAATGCATGCATGTATGTAGACATATATATGTATGTATGAACACATGCATCCAAAGTGTGCAAAAACTAAAAATCCCAAGGTTGGAAAAATCAGAATATGACAGTGCAGAGTCTTCTTTTGCAAGAAGTGTTTTCATATCATTGACTTAAAAGGAAAAGTCTCAAGAGGGACTGTTTTATTGGTTTATTCTTTTTGTATTAATTCTTCGAGTTCTAAGATAGCGTATTCCTAGGAAGCCACTCTTGAACAGCCCATACAACCCATCCCTCGTGGCGGGCATTTGGGGGTGAGGATGCCAGTATGCCCATCTTGAATTTTGCAGGGAAGAGGGACAAAAAACACCATTGCCACCCCGACCTCCAACACTGCCACTAACTATCACCTTCTGCCAAGGCTGTTCCTATGAACTCAGGAAGGAAGGACGAGGTAGCCCAAGAGAAGAAATTTGTGTCCCCAGAATCCTGGGCTGCTTTCTTAACTCTCATGTTAGGAACCTTGGCTAAGTACAGAAAGATGTCCGTCCTGGCCGATTTTGCCATAGTCTCTCCAACATGCAACCCTGAGCTGAGGTTAGCTGTGTGATCCTCAGTTGCCTCATGCGTTGATTCCTGCAGTTACTCTACAAGGCAAGAATACACAGCTGGCCGGCATTGAGTTTGGGGTTTGGAATTCTCACCTCTGTGCAGTACCTCCGCCCCTCTCTGTCATCTTCCTACAATGGGTATCTGAGGATGTTTAGCCTCTGGTCCAGGACGCAGCGCCTTCAGTTCGTTGAAACTGTTGGCCAAAGGCCATCATGATGTGAGCAAAGCTGGGGTCAAAGTAAGCTGATTGTGCAGATCTTTTTCTTTCACATTAGGGCTTAGAAAAATACCAAGAGCTGAACAAGTTGGTATTGTTAGATGAGGCTGAGACCCAGTCTATTCTTCTGGTACCAAATTTTACCAATTTCTGATAGAATCTGATCCTGTGTATTTTTTGTTTGCCTAGCTATGAGAAAATATTTCAAAAAGTCTTCTAAGACTCAGTTTATAGGCCCCTGTGGGAGAGCAGTAATACTGAACATACATCTTTATCAATGTGAAGTTCTGTAAGGAGAAGGTGGCATAATATAAGAATAAATAAGAAGGGCCAGGGATTTAGCTCAGTGGCATAAGTGCCTGTCTGGCAAGCACAAGGTCATGAGTTCAATCCCCGGTACAAAAAGTGTGTTTTATTTTTCAAGAAAGCAAATGAATCAGTTTATTGCACTGCTAGCGAATAAATGAGAAAACTTCAGATCTGCTTTGCCTTACATTTTTTATACAAAGATGAAAGGTTAAGTGCTGTGGTA
>PVLA01008962.1:0-81598 GCA_004027455.1 Hydrochoerus hydrochaeris
CCAGAAGAACTGAAAACATCATATCACAGTGATATATGTGCACCCATGTTTATAGCAGCACAATTTGCAACAGCCAGATCTTGGAAACAACCTAATTGCCCATCAACTGAGGAAAGGATAAAAAAGATGTATTTTTATACAATGGAGTGCTGCTCAGCTATGAAGAATGATCACACTGAGATATTTATAAGTAAATGGATGCAACTTGAGATCATACTCACAAGTGAAGTAAATCAAACTCACATGTAAATATCTTATTGTCTCCCTAGTTTAACAAATGGTAAGAGTACAAAAGATACAAAATCTTTAATAAATACAGTGAAAGGATAAGAATTTGCTCAAAGGGGAAAAAATAATAACTTGGGGAAAAGGAGGAAAAAGAAAAAGTAAGGGAAAAGAAAAAATATCTAAAATTGTATAAACACAGGATAGCTAAATGATTGTGCTACAAATTCTATAAGTTCTTGGAACAACACAGTTGACATTCAGAGGACTGGAACAATTTTGCATGTTAGAGTCAAGTGATCTGAGGAACTCTTTAAGATCATTATATAAAGTAAAAACCCTACTTATGTTCCCATCACCTTGTTTTGAAGGTTTATGTCATCATTCTTTTGGGTTCTTTGCTATTGTTATTTATTTGTCTTTTTTGTTTCATGTTTTTCTAGTCATCTGATTTGTTTTGTTTTATTTTGCTTTGCTTTCCCCTCAAATATAGAAAGGATAAGTGTACATGTAGAGCCTTATACATATGTAGAACTTTTCCTAAACAGTTTACAAGAATCAATTATATTATGCCTGATGAAATGAACAGCTACTTTGAAGAAAAAGAGATATTATGGTATACATTCTGATTCTTCATCATCATGCTTTGAAATCTGGTAATGTTTTCATTCCTTGTTCAGAGTGGTTTTAGTCTGTTTTGTATTGATTAATTTCAACATACATGAAGACATGGACAGCTTAATTGAAGAGAACAAGAGACATTACAGCAGCCATTTTTGATTTTCCTATTGTCTGGTTTTGAAGGCCTGTAATTCTTTCATTACTCTGTTCTGATCAGTTTAATACTATTTTGTTTTGTATCAATTCATTGTGTGTGAAAATATGGACAACTATTTAGAAGAAAACAAGGAACATTATGGTAGCCACCGTAGATCTCCTGTCTTGCTTTGAAATCTGTGTCACTTACATGGTTTTCTTCTGATCTACTTTGTTCTGTATTGTTACATTTAGTTTTATCCACTTTAAAAAAATTACAGTACAGTGCTTTGAAAATTACAGTACTTTGAAGAAGAAGAACAAAGAGAATATCAAAAAATGGAAAGATATCCCTTACTCACTGATAGTAAGAACCAACAAAGTGAAAATGGTTATACTCTCAAAACCGTTATACAGACTTTACACAATCCTAATCAAAATACCTCTAGCATACCTCTCAGAACTAGGGAAAACATTCCCAAAATTCATTTGGCAACAAAAGAGACCTGGATTAGCAAAGGAAATTCTTGACAACAAAGGCAAGACAAGGAGCATCACAATCCCTGATCTGAAATGATTATAATAGTTTATATTCCCACCAGAATATAGGAAGTTTCCTTTTGTACCACAGCCTCACCTGTCTTTCTTGTCCCTTGATTCCTGAATGGCAGCCATTCTTTCTTTAGAATGATCGACTGTTGTTTCAATTAGAATTTGTCTAATGGCCAGTGAAACTGAACAGGTTTTTTTTTTTTTTTTTGGTTTTTTGGTTTGCGTGTGTGTGTGTGTGTGTGTGTGTGTTTTGGGCATTTATTTTCCTCTTCCCGAAAGCATTTATTCATTTCATTTTTCCCATTTTTTGGATTGGGTCCTTTCTAGGAGGGTCTAATTTTTTCATTCTTTTCGTATTCTAGATACTAGTCATCCTCTAGACCTATTTGAACTGTTTTTAACCAGTTTTGGCCAGTTTCTGCAGGTGGTCTCTTCACTTTTCTGGTTATCTCCTTTGCTATGAAGGAGCTTCTTAATTTGATATAATCCCATTCACTGACTTTTCCTGTTCTTTCTTGTGCAGTTTAGATGTTCAAAAAGTCCTTGCCTATATCTAGGACTTCAAGAGTTTTAAGTACTTTGTCTTCCATAAAGTTGCATATTTGTATTTTAATATTTAGATATTTGATTTTTTGATTTTAGATTAATGTGTAATGAGAGATATGGGTATTTTAGTGTTTATTTTACATTTAATACATAATTGGAATGTAATACTTTTACTTATCATTGGAATACAGTATTCAATCTGACAAATGTATATAATGTGAGGTGAACAAATTAATGGAATTACCATCTCTCTCTCCAATAATGTTACCATTTCTATGTGTAGAGTACCTTCAACCTCTTCTACTTGAGTTATTTTCAAATTTCTAATGACTGTAAACGATTCTTATTCTGCCTTACTGCAGAAATTTATAAGCAGTTCCTCCCATCTCTACTTTCACATCCATTATCAAATTCTCTACTCTTTCTGAGTCCTCTGATTCCTGGCCTCTATTGATTGTTCTCTGAAAGACTAGAGACATGTGATATATAGTATGTGTTTTTGTGGGACAGATCTATTTCTCTGTACATACTATCCCCCATGTGGCTACAAATGCAGGACTTCAGGCTATTTCTGGGTTGAGTAGTAAGTTTTTGTGTATATATAATTAAGAAAATTCAACATCCTTGTCATAAGAAAGGGAAAAAATATAGCATACAAGACACATATTTCAACATAATAAATGGATTATACAATCAATCCTTAACTAACATTATACCAAAGAGGGGAAATCTGAAAATTTTCCAAGATATGCAAAAAGGCAAAGAAGATTCTTTTCATTGCTTTCACTGAACATAGCACTGGTAGTCATATACAGGAAAAAGGATAAAAGAGCAAGACAGAAAGAAAGCAAAAGAAAGAAAGAAAGAAAGAAAGAAAGAAAGAAAGAAAGAAAGAAGCCCCAAATTGGGAAAGAGTAACTAAAATTTTCCTTATAGCTGACATACTCATATGTGTCACACAGAATGCTGTATTGCACTACTTTGGACAAATTTGGGAGGAACCATCTTTAAAACTGCACGTACCTTATGTTTCTCTTCATCAGGTTGCCATGACATGCACATTGTTTTAAAAGGTTCAGCATCCTGTTTATGAGAGTGTAATATGTGGATATATGCTTTGGAATATTTTGTATGTGTATGTTTTTTGTTTCATCCAGCCAATTTTGAAACATAAATATGCTTCCTAGGAGATGTCAGTGTTTGGACACAGTAGATGGAATCAATGCACTTACAATTTGATATATATTGCTCACTATTAGAAAAAAATATATCTACAGTGTCACACACTTAAACACAAGGTACACTAAGGCAATACTTTCAATGATTAAAAATAAAGAAATTTTAAAATATTCTCTTAATATGATAGCAATACAAGGAATGTGAGATTTACTACTAGATGACAAACTATCCTTGCAGCTGAAGTGACAGCTGTTCAGTGAAAGCTCTAAAATGAAGTTCTGAGGTTGGAAACTAAAGATGACAGATCAATAAGCAGCAAAATACAGAGCCTCCCTGAGAGAAACAACTCAGATGATAGAATAAAATATCCTGGAGAGGACCATACAGAGGGAGATGGATCCTCTCAAGACAGGACGAAACTAAAAAGAAAAGAACTAGTCAAACATGCATTCCCAGGGCTACCATTAGAGTAGCTCAGATTAGTGGCCACAGCTCTCATTCTGGAGATGCTCAAACTCATGGTCATGGAACACTTGTCACTGGAGCTGTAGTCACACTGAAGTGGGTGGTTGGTCAACCCAATGGAGAACAGAGCCAAGTGGAGACCTGCACTAACCCATGGTGAGTGCTCAGAATAAGACCCTTCCACAGGAAAGGGGAGACCAACTGAATGACACATTGGAATTGGGCATGATGGGCATAAACAAGAAATGGCAGTTACTTCAGTTGATTGCTCCATACCCAGAGCAGATTGTTGGGATCTGCTTGGCCTGGGTCATACCCCTAGCTTGGAATCAATAAGTTGTCTCAAACCCATTCCCTATGCACGACACAAACTAAAATGGTGAAGGCTTCCACTGGTTGACTGGCTCAGAGTGGAGGGGCCTGCATATGCTGCCCCTGCTTGCACCTCAATGACCAACAACAAACTGGAGAGGGCAGAAATCCCTAGTCAGTGTGCTTCAGAAGAACCATAACCAACAAGGAAAGGGACTGAGATCTTCAGTATACACCTGTATGGAAGAAACCAAAAACATGACAAAAGAAAGAAATAAAAAAGCCTCCAGCCCCTTACCCTGTGAATACTGATACAGAAGAGGTAAATACAGAAGAGGGCAGCAAACATGCAATATCAGACATGGATTCAGCAGACATAAAGAGATATCTTTGTGACATCATAGATGAGCTCAAAACTGAAATATTAATTCAAGTAAAGCAAGATATAACAGGATTAATAAAAGA
Organism: Hydrochoerus hydrochaeris; assembly: GCA_004027455.1. NCBI lineage: Eukaryota > Metazoa > Chordata > Mammalia > Rodentia > Hydrochaeridae > Hydrochoerus > Hydrochoerus hydrochaeris. Next base: position 4,501 of record PVLA01008962.1, read on the forward strand.
AATGCTAACCACCTCTCATAAAGACACAGATAGAAGAATGGATGAACACAAAAAAAGGAGAGAAAGGTTCAATGAAGAATATAAAAAAAAACTAAAATACATTAAACACACCCAAAGAGATTACCAGTAAATTAAAAACTCCATCAAAAGCTAGAAAAATTGCCTGACAGAAACTAGAGATGGATTAACAAAACTTAAAGATAAGTTTGCAATGTCTGATTGCAAAAGGAAAGATCTCTTTAAATAACAAGGAAACAGTCCGTAACAATACAAAGGTAAGAAAATGATAAGAGGATCCATAACTTAAGAATAAAAAATGTGAGTGAAGAAACATGGGTAAATACAAAGGAAGTACAAAGATTATTCACAGAAATAATTAAGGAAAACTTCTCAAGTATAGGAAAAGGAAATGATATTCAGATGTGTGAGGCATACAGAATTCCAGCCACCTACAACCAAAACAGCACTAAACACAGAAATATAATAATCAAGATCCCAGAAATTCATCACAAGAACAGAATATTAAAAGCCATCAGGGAAAAGAAACAGATCACCTATAAAGGAAAACCCATCAAAATCATGGTAGGCTTCTTAACACAAACCATCAAATCAAGAAGAGCTTGGAGGGAAGTATTCCAAGTCCTGAAAGAAACTAACCTCCAACCAGAAGACAAGATGGCCAATCAGTGAGCAACAAAATAAAAAGCCTCCTGGAAGAAACAACTCATTTGCCAGAATAAAACACTCTGGAGAGACCCAGACAGAGGGAGATGGATCCTCTTGACACAGGAAAAAATTAAAACATAAAAAAGATTGTCAAATACTTAGGGACTACAACTGAAACAGCTAAAAATTACGGGACACAGCATTTTTGTTCATGGTGACCCACCAATTTTGCAAAGGCCTGAATCTGCACCAGCTGGCAGAGCTGCCCAAACTCATTCCTGCCACTACTCACAGGAAGCACAGCAACTCTGAAGTCAGGGGTTGGTGAGCCCAACAAGAGCAGAACTGGTGAAGGGATCTTCATTAATCCACGGTCAGTGCTGGGAATGAGACCCCCTCACGGGAAGGGTGCGACCAAATGGGAAACATGTTGGAATCATATAGGAAGAGCCTAAACTGGGAGCGACAGTGACTTCAGTTGGTTCCTCCCTCCCAAGAGCAGATTCATGGGATTTGCTTGGACTGGGCAGTGCCCCTGGGCTGGACCCAATGAGTCATCCCAAATTGATTCCCTGCACCTAGCAAGTACTAACCAGGTGAAGGCATCTGAAGTTTGGCTGGCCCAGTGGGGAGGGGCAGGCAAATACAGCTGCTGCTTACACCTCAGTGACAAGAGCAGGCAGCAGAGGGCAGAATTTCCTTGCCAGCGTGCTTCGGAGGAAACATGGCGAACAGAGAAGGTGGCTGGGACCTGCACTGTAACCCATGTGGAGGAAGCCAGGGCCATGACAGAAGAGAGAGGCAGGAGGAGGACCCCAGCCCAGAACCCTGAGAGCACTGATCCAGGAGAAGAAAAAACAAGGGAGACTGAGGGCGGCAAACACACAACATCAGACATGGCTTCAATGGGCATTAAGAGATATTTTCGGGACCTTATACATGAGCTCAAAACTGAAATATTAAATCAGGTAAAGCAAGATATGAGTAGAGTAATAAAAGAAATGCTCTCAGGAAGCATCTCTCAGGATGATACAGATGGAAGAAGGGAGAAACACAAAAAATGAAAGAAACATTCGATAAAGAATATAAAGAAAATATAGAATACATGAAGCAGATTCAAAGAGACTACCTGGAAATTAAAAACTCCATTGAAAGCTGGCAAAACACCATTAAAAAAAAACTAAGGATAGGCTATCAAAACTTGAAGACAAGTTTGCAATGTGTGATCATGAAAGGAAAGATCTCTTAAAAATAACAAAGAAACAGGCACTAACAATACAAAGGCTAGAAGGTGACAAGAGAATCTACAATTTAAGAATAAGAAATGTGAATGAAGAAGTAGGAATACATACAGGCGAATTACAAAGGCTATTCATGGAAATAATTAAGGAAAACTTCCCAAGCATGGGAAAAGAAAATGACATTCAGTTATATGAGGCATACAGAACTCCAGCCACCTACAACCAAAACAGATCTACACCCAGACATATAATAATCAAGATATCAGAAATTCAACATGAAAACAGAATATTAAAAGCCATCAGACAAAAGAAACAGATTACCTATGAAGGTAAGCCCATCAGGATCATGGCTGACTTCTTGACACAGACCATCAAATCAAGAAGAGCTTGGAGAGAAGTCTTCCAAACCCTAAAAGAAAATAATCTCCAGCCCAGATTGATGTACCCTACAAAACTGTCCCTAGAAATTAATGGAGAAACAAGATACTTCCACGACAAAGAGGAACTGGGGGTGTTTGTGACCACAAATCCAACCCTACAGAGAATACTGAAGGACATTCTAGAGAGAGAGAAAAAAATACAAGGATTTTAGGAACAGTGGCAGAAAGGCCTCAATGAGTGTGGCAGGCAGTAGAATGAAAGAGAAAAGTAGACAAACAAAGGCAGAAAAATAGCATAGCAGAAATGAGGCAGAGAAGGATAACTAGAATTGCTAACATAGATGGACTTGATGCACTATATTGTTAATAGTGCATCAGGATTTAAAACCCACATTACTCACACTACTCTGCTTAGATGTATTATATTCTGTTCCAGTCATTCTACCTGTACTAGATTTGAGGGCACAGACAGCAATCCCGAAAATAACAGGATATAGTATGGTAACCATCCTTAATTCCCTATTAACTTAATCTAAAGTGCTGTAAAACCTACACTGTTTTACCATGACTGATCGTAATCAAATCTGGTTTGTTGGATCACTGTTTAGTATTGATAGATTTTATTCAAAGCTGTTATGATTGATAGTATCAAGTCTGAGAGTATAGGCAACTGCACTTAAAATGACAAGATCCATTAGAATATCCATTCTGGTTTGATTATAACCTGCCTTTGAAGTTTTATACTGTCTACAATGTTTTATTTTTACTAATATTGTTATTTACTGCTTTACTCAATTATACTGCTATATTCATTTATGCCTGATGATAAAGATATTCTATTGAAGATACTAAATACAACACAGTAATCACTTTATATCACCTTGTACTGTGGTGTTATATGACTTTTTGGTTTCATGGTTTTATAGGAATTTATTTTGATTTGCCTTGCTAAATTTTGTTTTTCCCAGTTGTGTCCAAAAAAAAAAAAACAAAAACCTCCAACCCAGATTGATGTACCCTAAACTGTCTCTCAAAATTTATGGAGAAACAAGATGTTCCCATGGCAAAGACAAACTGGGGAAATTTGTGGTCACTGATCCAACCCTGCAAAAAATATTGAAGGACATTCAATACCAGGATTTCCACAACAGTGGCAGAGAGGCCTCAATGAATGGGGCAGACAATGGAATAAAGGAGAAAAGTAGACAACCAATGCCAGAAAAATAGCATAGCAGAAATGAGGCAGAGAAGGTTTGCTATAATCTCTAACATAGATGGTCTTGATACACTAACAAAAAGAAACACAGGCAGAGTAGATCAGGAGGTGGGGACCATCGAGATGTTCTGTGTAGGAAGTATCATTAGCCTGAAAGAGGGTTTATGAACTGAAAATCAAATATAAGACAACAATGCTCTATGTGACGGAGAACCAGAGAGAAATAGGGGCAACTGGACCAGCACCTGTAAATAGGTTGGAAAGACATGATACTTTTGTGCAGTAGAGAACTACTCAGCTATAACAAAGGAAAACCTTGAGGCTCTTGTAGGTAAAGGGATACAACTTGAGATCAAGTCCAGGAGTGAAAAGGTTTGCAACCACTTAGGTAAACTGCACTGACATTGCTCCCCAGTCTAAAAACCGAGGGAGTTGGTGGGAACCAAAATGTGAAGTGCACCCTGTGAGAGTAAAAGGGGAGAAACTGTCTAAAAAAGGAAGGCAGAGGATATTGTTAATAGTATATCAGGATTTAAAACCCTCATTATTCTCAGCACTGTTTAGATGGATTATATTCTGTTCCAGTTTGTTACTTGTAGTAGATTTGAGAGCACAGACAGCTATCCCAAAAATAGCAGGATATAGTATGTTAATCATCCTTAATTAACTTAATCTGAAGCCCCGTATAACTTACTGTGACTGATCTTATTTGAATCTGGTGTGTTAGATTGCTGTTTTGTGTTGACGGATTTTATTCGAACCTATTATGATTGACAGTATCACTTCTGAGAGTGTACGTAACTATACTGAAGATGACCAGATTCACTAGGCTACACACTCTGGTTTGATTATTACCTGCTTTTGAAGTCTTATAATTTCTCCAATGTTTCATTTTTATTAATATTGTTATGTACTGCTATATTCCATTATACTATGCCTGATGATATAGACAATTCTATTGAAGATAACAAGAGACATCATAGTAACCATTGTAGTTCACCTTGTATTGTGGTTTTATATGAATTTTTCATTTCATGTTTTTCTAGGAATTTGTTTTGTTTTGTCTTGTTCTGTTTTGTTTTTCCCTCTAATACAGAAAGGATAGATATACATGTAGAGACTCATGCATGAGTAGAACTTATCAACAGTTTATCAGAACTGATTATATAATGTATGATAAAATGAACAACTACTTTGAAGAAAGAGACTCTACAGAAACCAGTGCTGATTCCATAGCATCATGATGTGAAATTCAGCAATACTATTATTGTTTGTTCAGAGTGATTTTAGTCTGTTTTGTTTTGTTTAATTTCAACATACATGAAGCTATGGACAACTATTTTGAAGAGAATGAGAGACACTATAATAGGCATTGTTGACTTCCCTATTGTCTGGTCTTGAAGACCTAAAATGCCTTAACCATCCTGTTCAGATCAGTTTTATACTATGTTGTTTTGTATGAACTCATTGCATGTGAAGATATGGACAACTATTTGGAAGAAAACAAGAGATAATATGATAGATAGTGAAGATCTCTGGTTGTCCTGCTTTGAAATTTATGTCCCTTACATTGCTTTCTTCTGTTTTGTTCTGTTTTGTTGTGTTTAATTTTATTCTCTTAAAAATAAAAAAAAAATTTAAAAAGAATCCCTAAGATTCCCTTAACATTTTAAATCCCTTAAGATTTAAGAAACATGAATGAAGAAGTAGGAATACATACAGGTGAATCACAAAGGCTATTCATGGAAATAATTAAGGAAAACTTCCCAAGCATGGGAAAAGAAAATGACATTCAGTTATTTGAAGCATACTGAATTCCAGCCACCTACAACCAAAACAGATCTACACACAGACATATAATAATCAAGATATCAGAAATTCAATATGAAAACAGAATATTAAAAGCCATCAGAGAAAAGAAACAGATTACCTATAAAGGTAAAAAAGAATCCCTATGTCTTACAATCACATAGTTTATATTTCAATACTGTTTTCATTTTGGCTTATTTCTCATCCCAAACATCTGAACTAAGCTACCGGCTCTCCTGTGACCTTGAAGTCTCAGCTCCTGTAGACTCTATTTCCTCCCTGAGATTTACCATTTTAAGGTGTTTGGAGATTTTTGTTTGTAAACACGCAGTGGTATGGAGAGTCCTATTATTGCAGTAATTTCAGTGGTGGTCTCTGAGGTGCCTTGGGCAGAGGACTCACTGTGTCTTTTCACAACTGGATCCCTCCATGGGAAATGATAGAGCTTGTCAAGTGGAAGCCAGGAGTTGACTGTCCACTAGTCTCATTTCATGGTGGTTGAATCAGAGTAGAAAGAACAGTATCAAAAAGGAAGGCAGTTGGGACCAGACAGGTATCCTATAGTCAGGACACACTCACACAGAAGAAGGTTTTACTAATTTCCTAAGTGGATCTCAGGCCAATCAAGTTGACAATTAAACTTAACCATCACAGGTGAATACTGTGAAAACTTTTTCCCACTATATAGGTTATTTCATATTTCTGTTGATTACTTCTGTGCTTTACAGAAGTCTCTTAATTTCATATAATCTTATATGCATGATTTTGCTTTTATTACCTGTGCTTTTAAGTCTTATCCATCTTCAATTTATTTCCTATACTGATGACTTGAAACAGACCATGGCATAGGGACTTGTCTATACCCTAACTGCAGAAAAAAAGAACTAAACAACACAGCTTATATTTCTCACTACTATTTTCCTTTTTAAAAATCACTGTTACTACTACATGGAGGACACATTAGAAATGACCAATAAAGTCCTGCCTGTGACATGGAACCTATATAAAGGTTTACATGAAACTTGTTAAACTGATCAAATAATTTGCAGAAACAAAAGTCCAAAGGCCATTTACTTGTATCTAAAAAATCACTATGAGATTTGCTGGAACATTCTCTATGATGTTGCTCCTTTTGATTTTGCCCAATTACACACATGTTCTGCCATAGTTTAAATGAGTACAAAGGCTTTACAGGCAGAAAAGCACTCCTTTGGGTCACGCAAGGCTGCCTGAAATGCTGCTGCCTGTAAACACAGTTCAGATTGAAGCTCAAATGAAGGAGGAGGATTTTCTTATTTCAAGGAACTCAGCTGATTTAATGTTCTATGTTGAATAGGCCAGAAGTAACTCTTGGCTTGTGGAGTTATTTTGAATGGGAACTGTCAAGCTCCAGAGGCCTTCAGATGCATACCTGAATTACAGTTGCATGAGACTGACCTCCTGTTCTGCATTCTGTCATAGAGATTCCAAAGCAAGGGTGGCTGAGCTCTATTTGAATTCTCATATATTTGTGCACTTATCCTTCTCTTTTACAGTCAAATGGATTTAGGAATATTATGAAAAAGTAAGAGAAAGTTTTACTACTCACCTAAAACTGCCAATTCTTCTTAGACAGATGAAATTGTGTGTTAAGATTCATTGACAGTTCTATTGGAATAGAAAATACCAAGATGTACCACACTGCTAAGTATTCCAAAATGATGCTAAATCATTTTGTCAGACAGTTTTTAATTGCTCTTAAAGCAAGAAAATGAGTGAAGGAAGTAAAATGAAATTGGGAAACCAAGAGGAGGCAGGAAAATAGAAAGTGGCTCAGCTTCAGTGATATGAACAGTTCTTAGCTTCCTTCAAAACTCTGCTAGGCAATGAAGCCCTAGGGAAAAAAAGATATCCTCCACCATGTTCCATAAACTCCACAAAATGTGATCAATAAGGATGCTAAGTATTTATATTTTTATTTCTTATTGATTTTTTTAAAAATTGTTTTTAAAACAAAACAAAATAAAGGATACAAACAACAGAGAATTTCAAAAAATACTAGGAAATTAACACTAGTTAATATATTACATATTGTTATAGAAGAAGTTATTCAAGTTAAAAGAGTTAGGCATGAAAACAATGATCAAACTATCAACAAATGAAAGCACACTATTCTTTTTGATGAACTTGCAGAGAATAGTAGAATAGTTATCTATCTTGTATACACACACACACACACACACACACTCACACACACACACATATATAATCTTTTCCCTTGTTCCATTTCTCCTTTCCTCTATCCCAGCTGTTCTTTCCTTTGAAGCCCTTTATTTTCCATTCATTTTCACAATATCTGTTGTACATTTTGGATCTCATTATCTCTTCTTTTTTTTTACACCTGGGAAGACAATATGATATTTACACACGTGAGTCTGATTTATTTCACTAATGAGTAGGGTCTCAAATTGCATCCATTTACCTATAAAAGCCTCAAGTTTATCCTTTTTTAAGCTGAGAAAAACTCCATTGGATAAAAATATCATGTCTTCTTTATCCATTCCCTGGTTGATGGGCATTTTAAAATATATACATATATATTCCATCAAAACCCTCCCAATTACTCCCTCTTGTTTCTAACAAACTTACCCATCACTTCTGCACCTTTTGATTCAGTGTTTGAAGTCCTCCTCAGTGTCTTTAGTTGTTCTGTCATAGCTTTCTGGATATTCTGAATAAATTAAAAATACTTACCTTTCCAGATTATGTTGATTTTAGTGAAGCATTAAGTCACACACTGTCAAATACAGTGAACAAGGTGGATAAGGATACATCATGGAGTTTTTACATGTCTGTCTCTGGTGAAAAGCACTTGAAAGCAGCTATCATCATGTTTTTGATCACACCATCAAGAGTTCACATAAGAGAACTTCTAGAACTGCTTCAGAAAGTGGCAAGAAGGATGGGTTTGAAGGGAGGTAGAATACCCTGAGGGGTAAAATGGCAATGTGTCATACAAATAGAGGTGGGGCCAGTGTCACTTCAGAACGCTATGGGGAGTGACCAGAGAGTGATGAGTGAAGGAGATATGAAGTGGCTCTGAGCAGGATTTAAAATTAGTCAAGTGACTTTCTGTACTTACTTATGAGTCTGGCACAGGCCTAGGCAACTATCTTGAAGATCAGCCACAGCTATATAGCAAGTGAACCTCTGTGTGTCACTGGTCACAGATGAGGCCTGTACTGGCTTGAGATGTTGCAACACCTCAAAGGGCAAGATAAGGCCACAGCTGAGGACACCTGGCTCTGACTCCAATGGACCATCTAAAGACTGCAGCTGCAGTCATTTGGCTCTTGCTGTGAATGTCAATCTAGAAATACGACAGTTCTTTTCACTGGAAAAGTTTACTCCTTGGCAAAGCCTTTGAATTGACTTCCAAGTGTCCTGCTCCATTCATATGATTACCTCAATTTTCCTTTCCTTTGTTTGAAAACCAAATAAATGGAAGCTTTCCAGAAAAATTCTTTGTCTCTACTCCCAGAGATTCTCAGCACTTGTGGAGTGACTTGAGAGCCATAGGGAACTACTTATTGGTTCCTTCCAAACTAAGAGAAGACTGTGGTCCCTGCAGACACAGGATGTTAAATTCTCAGTAATCTATGGCAGCTCTGCATGTTCTGCGGGGACTTAGGCAACTTTTAATGAACACAGGATTAAGATCAGAATAAAATGAGTATTATCATCTCTAGGAATTGGCAGTGTGCTCCCTGATCCACATGGATATTTATCTCCCTAATCCCTGAAAACATTTTAGACATGGTAATTCTGTTTAGAAAGATTACAGTCCTCTAGAATGAATGTAATGCAGAGTTCTGGCAAAAAAGGTAATATGAAGGGAGGAACCAAAATAGCACCCATTCCCCAATCTGTCCTTTGGAGGAAAACAAATATCAAGGTGACTTCTAAGACTGGAGAAAACACAAAAGAGTTAGACGGGATGGAATTTTATGACCTGTCTGCAGTTCTTTCAATTGATCTGTGCATCCTCTCAAAAAAACTACATGGAGGCAATTTTGCTCATCCATCCAACAGTCTCACTCTTTGGATGTCCACTTTGTGGACTTTACTTTTGTAACTTGAACAACTGCATCTAAGAGGAAAGTATATAATTATCAACTAGTGATTTTTACTGGTTACTATTTTTGTTTTTTGTTTTGTTTTGTTTTTGAGATTTTGTATTGTTTCTACCCTCTTTCCATTTCAAAATTTTTTCTTTAAATAAAACAATTTTTTAAAAAAGCAAGAGGAGGAAAAGAAAGTGCTCTAAAAGAGATAACTGTATGTATACTTAAGTGTGTAGGATTAATAACCATGTTACTAAGTTTTTGTTGGATTGGTGAACAGAACTGTTTGCAGCCTCACTGTTTGAATGTCCACTTTATATGCTTTAATTTTGTAACTTGAACAACTATATCCAAGAAGACAATATGTAATGTATCAAATAGTGATTTCTTACTGTTTATTTTTTTTGAAATTTTGTATTGTTTCTACCCTTTTTTCTGTTTTGCTTCCCCCCCTCTTTAAATAAAAAAAATAAATAAAAAAAAACTAGATGGAATTTGTACAATGACTGTCAAATATAGGGTAGAAAAGTGATATTTTCTCCCCATGTTTTGTTTCCTATCCTTATTCAGTTCTTAGAAAAAAAATCAGATCCTCTCACAGCTCTGATCATTGTATGCTGGATTTAGACAATTTCTCTTCCAGTGTTCCCTGAAAAACAGATATACAGGAGAGGACAGGCTCCATTTGGGACAAGGAGACACTGGAGACTCTGGATGTTGTTTCAAGGATACCTGCACAGTGCCGCCATGGTATGGGAGCCCAAGTCTTCATTTTATTCCTGTTCCCTGCTAAAGTAGTTTAGTTTTATTATTTGGGTGGTATTATGCAAACTGTTGAAGACTATGCTCTCTTATGGAATACAACAGACCTACCATGTGCTTGCCTTCACAGTAGGGGAAGGACTGTCTATTCTAAAATGAAAGATCTATGGTTAGTTTATCTTAGTTCACTGAAAAGACAGGTTTGATCTACTATTGTTTGGTCAATATTTCATGCCTATATCTTGTTCTCTAAGTACTATGAAGATAACAACATGTAATGCATTAGCAATTGTTAATCTCCTATGAGTCTGTTTTGGAAACACTTACTGTTATTTTTCTTTTTTCTCTTTAAAATAAAAGAAATTAAAAATTAAAAAATAAGACAAAGGACTTAGAATGTCCATGAATTTACAAGAGTGAAATGGTTGGGAAAGACCCATTTCATGAGAGGCCCAGAATGAAATAAAATGTAAACCCTTATTCTTTTCTGTATTTTAAAGAAGCACACATTTTTGGAGCTCTTTGGTAATTGATAGGGTTTCATTTCCCCATTCAGTTAAAAGTCTGCACATACACACTGCCTAATAAAGATAGAGCTACTTGTCACAGTCATGTTTCCCAGGTGGAATTATTTGAAAAGGGAAATATTTTACTATACCAGGCAAAACTTTTTCAGCTCTCCTCTACCAGATGTGCCAGTGAATTTGGATGACAGTGGTACAGTGAAGAGGTAGGAGTTGGGTTTCCTGGAAAGAGCAACTAAATCAAAATTGTTTCTGAGCTCTTGGTTATGGCTGCAGCAGAAAGCTAAAACTTGATACATGCCTTAGAGCAGCACTTGATAGCAATGGACAGTGTATGTCAGTATCATAAACCAAGACATAACCCACTGCTCTGTAAACTCACAGACTTAAAAAGGATTGGACAGATAGCTACTTTTACTGATCTCGATCTGCCATAGCACTATTCTTAGCTTAGCTACATGACACTGATATTTACAAAAATACAGTGTACTCTTCAACAGTTATTGATGGCCAATTGTGCACAGTGTTGGGCTCAATTACTTAGAAAATCATCCCAGCATCCTAGGTGACAGCCCCAGTGCCCAGGGTCTCACAAGTGCAGAAGCTGTGGCTCCAACCCCATAAAATGCTTGATGTACAAACGGGTCATGCAGGCAGTGACTTGACTGCTGCTACGGCATGGCATACGACTAATGCTATCAAGTAAACCTCAACCTCAATAAGGAGAAACAAAAAATAGTAAAAATCCTGGCAGAAATAAATCAGACAGGTAACCAAAATTGACACAAAAATAAATGAAATAGAGTTGGCTTTTTGAAGAGACAAATTCTGTAAATCTTGAGGTAAACTGAGATAAAAGAGATAAATCAAATAAAATCAGGAATGATAAAAGTGTCTTTGCAATTGTTACACTGGAATGTTAAATTGTGGGATATACACATGTAATTTTACTGATAATGAAAAAGAAATGACATAACAAGTGTAACAAGTATACTTTTAAAATGCAGTTGAAATGAGAGAAGAGTGGGACAGAAGTGAAAATGGATGACAAGAGGGTGACAGAAGAGAGGGTGGAGAAAAGAAAAGGGGGGAGAAAGGACAAGAAGAGAGAAGAGAAGAAGGGAAGGAGAAATGGAAGGAGAAGGAAACATGAGGAGATAAATAATCTCCTTGCTCCTCCAAACATGGTATCTAAAAACCAGGATGCTGAATGCAATACTGTCTACCAAGCTGCCTTCAATTTTCTTTTAAGTCAATTGTGAAGCCAGGAAGGGCTGGGAGCCTGGAGCCTGGAGCCACTCCCTCAAGTCTGCACCCTGACTGCAACATAAGCAAGTTAAAAGCAGAAAGAGAAGAGTCCAGACAGGAGCCAGAGCAGCTGAGGTCCTGACCCTCATCTCACCAGTGGCAGGTGAGTTCATTCTATATCTTCATCTTCCAGGCACTGATCTCTGCTCTAGCACCCTACAGATTCTGGAGATTATTGAACACAGAGTCACAGACTTTGCACTGCCTCTGGGTGAAAGCAATAGGAGCCACTGTAGATCTCCTGTTGTCTTGCTTTGAAATCTGTGTCACTTACATGGTACTCTTCTTATCTACTTTGCTCTGTTTTGTTACATTTAGTTTTACCCTCTTTTTAAAAAAGCTATATTTTTAAAATTACAGTACTTTGAAGAAGAAGAACAAAGAGGATATCAGAAAATGGAAAGATATCCCTTACTCACCGATAGTAAGAACCTACATAGTGAAAGTGGTTATACTCCTGAGACTGTTATACAGATTTAATGCAATCCTAATCAAAATACCTCTAGCATACCTCACAGAACTAGAGAAAACATCCCCAAAATTCATTTGGCATCAAAAGAGACCTAGATTAGCAAAGGAAATTCTTGGCAACAAATGCAAGACTGGGGGCATCATAATCCCTGACCTGAAATGATTGTAATATTGTTTACATTCCCAGCAGAGTGTAGGAAGTTTCCTTTTGTACCACAACCTCACCTGTCTTTTAGTTTAGAGTGATGAGCCAAAACTTCCCTCTGGGCTAAAAATGTCATCATGCACTTTTGGCTTGTGAGGCTGAATGCAGGCAGCTCAAAAAACATAGATCTTTCATTTCCCTTGTTAGATTGTTTCCTAAATACTTCATTTTTTGATGCTTTTTTGAAGGGTGTTATTTCCCTAAATTTTCTCTCCCTGAATTTGCTTTTTGTGTACAGGAATGATTTTTGAGTGTTGAGATAGCTACACTATTGAATTTGGTTATTAAACCTGCAAGTGTTTGGTGTTTTGGGAGTCTTCTATGTACAGTGTCATGTCATCAACAAATAAGAATAATTCAACTTCTTCATTTCCTAACATTTTTTTTAAATTTCTCTGTCTAGCATAATTACTCTGGCTAATGTTTCCAGCACTATATTTAATGGGAGTGGTGATAGCGGACATTCTTGCCTTATTCCTGATTTCAGAGTGAAAGCTTTCAGTTTTTGACCATGTAACATCTGACATTGTGTCTTTATTTGATACTGTCTCTTCCCATGCTTCCCTGGATCTCATATTCCTCTGAACCCTCTTAGGTTTTGTCCATATTTAATATTCTTAAACTAAAGCAAACCACATCTAGACATGATTCAACTATCATCAGTTGGCATGGCTTTTTCTTAAATGCATAGTAATTACATAGACCTATTTCTGTGGGATGAGTTCACCTCAAGAAATGTTGATTGAATGTACACTGTGGATTCAACATGGAGAACAATGAGAAAATGAAGTAGGCAAAACACCTTATACTGTATTGTAGATAATTACAGACACCATAAGCAGCTGAAAAAAGAGTTGTCTTCCCTAGTTTCCAGGTTTGGCTGATGAGTGAGACATGCAGAATGGCTGTCTTATACTTGAACATCACCAAGAATTTGGATGAAACTTTAACAGTCCTTGTAGGAGATGTCCTGGTCTCCAGCCATTTATGGAACAATCTGCCTGACCTCTTGTGCACAGGTAACCCTAGAATTTATGTATGAAAATGACATATTTAGGGGAGATTGCAAGATGGCCGACTGAGTGGCGGCACAAGAGAGCCTCTCTGAGGAAAAAATAAATAAAAACAACTCAGACGCTGGAATCTCACAACATGGAAAAAGCCAGACAAAAGGAGAGGAATTCTCACGACCCAGGAAGAAACTGAGGAAAAAGAAAAAGAAAAAAGAAAGAAGAAAAAGAAGCATGGACAGAGGGCTGGAGCTGGGCAAGCCCTGATCGCTGTACCAGCCCGTCTTAAAGTCAGGCGACTCAGGATCGAGCTGAGATAGGGGCTCTGCCGAGAGCAGGGGTTGGTGAGCTCCAGACCCTCGGCTGGAGGAAGCGCTGAGACAGGGAGTGGAAACAGCCAGTCAAGCTGCACAAACTTTGGTGAGTGACAGGAACTGGAATCCCCAAACTGGGAGGACTGGCTGGGCGACATTTTGGAGTTGGGCAGGGCCGGCTTGAATCAAAACCCAAGGCGGCTTCTGCTAATGACTCCTAGTCCAAAGCAGATTGGTGGGGTCTGCTCAGGCAGGGCCACGCCCCTGCTTGAAACCCAATAGCCAGGGATGAGGCTTTTCTGGGCCAGTGGCATCCGCAGGGAACACACAAACTGTTGAAGCATAAATTACTTGACTGGCATAGGGGGAGGAGCCAGCTCTCAGCCTGCAACTCACAGAATCACAGTGAACTGGGGGGTGGTACTTCCCTAGCAAGAGTGCTGCAAAAAAACTGTAAGCAAAAGGAAAGGCCCACCACCACCCACCGGTCTGAAGGGGGCCAAAAACATGACAAGACAGAGAAAGAGCAAAAGGTCCCCAAGTGCGGAAACAAGGAAAGTGAGTCCAACAGAGGTAAATCCAGAGGAGGTTGAGAACAGCAAAACTGTAATGTCAGAGACAGCCTCATTGGAAATAAAGAAATACATCCGTGACCTGATCGTCAAAGTTAAATCTGAAATTCTAACTCAGGTGAAGCAAGATATAAGAAGATTAATAAAAGAAGTCCTGGGTAATCCTCAAGTAGGCACAAATGAAAGAATAGAGGAACTCAGAGAAAGGAGAGAAGACTTTGATGAAGAATATAAACAAAATCTAGAATATATGAAACAGATCCAAAGAGAATATCAGGAAATTAAAAACTCCATTGAAACCTGCAAAACCTTTTCACAGAAACTAAAGACAAACTTTCAAAACTTGAAAATAGATTTGCAAATTATGATCGTGAAAGGAAGGATCTCTTAAAAATAACAAGGAACCAGGAAGCAACGATACAAAGGCTAGAAGATGACAAGAGGATTTATAACCTAAGAATAAAATATGTGAATGAAGATGCAGCAACAAATGCAAATGAAATAAAAAGTCTATTCACAGAAATAATTAAGGAAAACTTCCCAAACATAGGTAATGGAAGTGAAGTTCAAATAAATGAGGCATATAGAACTCCAGCCAGCTACAACCAAAACAGATCTACACCCAGACATATAACAATCAGGATCCCAGAAATCCATTACAAGAACAGAATATTAAAAGCGGTCAGAGAAAAGAAACAGATTACCTATAAAGGAAAACTCACCAAAATCACAGCAGACTTCTCAATGCAAACCATCAAATCAAGAAGAGCTCGGAGTGAAATATTCCAAGCCCTGAAAGAAAATAACCTCCAACCCAGAATGATGTACCCTGCAAAACTGTCCCTCAAAATTAATGGAGAGACAAGATATTTCCACGACAAAGAGGAACTGGGGGAGTTTGTGACCACCAATCCAACCCTGCAAAGAATACTGAAGGACATTCTAGAGAGAGAGAAGAAAATCACCAGGGTTCCAGGAATAATGGCAGAAAGGCCTCAAAGTAAGGGGCAGACAGTGGAATGAAGGAGAAAAGTAAACAAATGACAGAAAAATAGCATGGCAGAGATAAGACAGAGAAAATTGGTTATATCACTGTTTTATCTTGACTGATTTTATTTGAATCTGGTATACTTGAGAGTGTCGAGTCTGAGAGTAGGGGCAACTACTCAAGATGGCAGGATTCAATAGGATACCCATTCTGGTTTGATTGTTAACTGCCTTTGAAGTCCTATAATGTCTCCAATGTTTAGATTTTATTAATAGTGTAAAGCAATGCTAAGTTTATATTATATTTGATGATATAGACAATTTTATTGAAAATAACTAGAGACATCATAGTGACTACCGTAGATCACCTAGTGTTGTGTTTTTGTATGTTCTTTTCATTTCATGTTTCTCTAGGAATTTGTATTGCTGACTTGTTCTGATTTGTTTCTCCCTCTAATACAGAAAGGCTAGGTATATGTGTAGAGACTTATACATGTGCAGAATCTCTGAGTAGTTTATGAGAATGGATTATAATTATTATAAAGATAAAAAAAGGAAAAGAGAATATTCTAAAGGATATAACTGCATGTATGTTTGAGTGTGTGGAATTAATAACCATGTTGCTAAAGTTTTAGTTGGATGGATGAGCAAAACTGACTGCAGTCTCACTGTTTGGATGTCCGCTTTGTGGTGTGGACTTTACTTTTGTAACTTGAACAACTGCATCTAAGAGGAAAGTATGTAATTATCAACTAGTGACTTTTTACTGGTTACTATTTTTTTTCTGTTTTGTTTTGTTTTGTTTTGTTTTTGAGATTTTGCATTGCTTCTACCCTCTTTCTGTTTCAAAATTTTTTCTCAAATAAAAAAATTTAAAAAAAAAGCAAGAGGAGGAAAAGAAAGTGCTCTAAAATAGATAACTGTATGTATACTTAAGTGTGTAGGATTGATAACCATTTTACTAAGTTTTTGTTGGATCAGTGAACAGAACTGTTTGCAACCTCACTGATTGTCCACTTTGTATGCTTTAATTTTGTAACTTGAACAACTATATCCAAGAAGATAATATGTAATGTATCAAATAGTGATTTCTTACTGTTTATTTTTTTTTGAAATTCTATATTGTTTCTACCCTTTTTTCTGTTTTGCTTCCCCCCTCTTTAAATAAAATGTTTAAAAAAAGAAAATGACATATTTAAATGATTTATGATGTTTAACTACTTCTCATAGTTACTTCTACTGTTAATTGATACAGTTGCTCTAGCACTATTTGCGGGCACAAAGGCTATCAACAAGTATTTTCATTCACCTCAGGACAGAAAAGCACAGTTTCTAGTTCAATATAGATGCACACCCAAAGCATGCAAGTAAGTAAACATCAGTTTTACCAGGGATGTGTTAGAGACCACTATGAAGCAAAGTGGCTCTGAGCAAGATTTAAAATTTACTAATTGGCTTCCTATGTTTATCTGTGAGTCTGTCCTAGGCCTTGGCCCTTTGCCTGGTGATAGGAGCTGATTCATAATAAGTGAACCTCTATGAATCACTGGTCCTGGCTCAGGGCTGCAGTGGCCTGTGATGCCAGAGATACCTCAAAAGGCAAGATGAGGCCACAACTGAGGACACCTTGGCTCTAGCACTAATTAAGTAAATAGAGACTGCAGGTGCAGGAATCTCACTCCTGCAATCTCACTCCTTCTGTAAATGTCATCATGCAGATAAGATGGTTCTCTTAAATTGGCATAATTTACCACTTGGAGAAATCTTTGTAGTGACTCCTAAGGTCCTGCTCATTTCCCATGCTTTCCTCAGTTTCCCCACTCTTTGTTTGGATCCAATAAATATGGGCAGTCCAGAGAGATCTTGTTCTTAACCCTCAGAGTCTTGAACTCAGCTAAAGGGTTTGACCTTCCTGGGACCCTAAAATCATACCACTTGTCTCATTTATTTAAGCCTTTATTGTACACTCATTTGGGAGATTGGGGATCTAGGTCAGGACCCAATAGGAGTGTTTATCAAGGAGTGAATATATGAAAGCAAGCATTGGAGAGTCCTAGGAGAACTTGAGCCTCTGACAAGTACTGGTCATACAATTATAGAGGCACTCTTGTGGAATGAGGACACAACTCTACAGAAAAGAAAAGGGAACCCTGATATGTGACAGAATGAGATGAGAGAGCATGCTGTGGTAAAGCAGCACCCACAGATAGCCCTTGAATGTTACTGATGAAGGAGCACATCAGTATTCTTGAGAAAGATTATTCTGACAGATGAGTAGTTTGCATAGAATGACATGTGGAAATAGGTTTGCCTGGTTTCAAATACGGTAACAGACATACATTCACTGTCTATGTTGTAGCATATTTTGAACTTCATTTTGTATGTATGAAAAATGACCATATAAACTCCCAATTTTTAAAATTCTTATAAATATCAAGTATTCAGGTAAATAACAAATGTGCTACAGAGTGCAACACAGCGTGTACTCTCAGTGTTTGATAAGCACTGAATGCATTTTGGTTTTTTTCATGAAGTAAATCTTTGGACTGGTAATATTTGTTATTTCATTATTATCATCAGAGATTATGACAGAAAAAACCTGCCAAGTCTGCTAGTGCTATCCTATGTTTTCTGCCATAGGAAAGAAAAAGACAGAAGACCACTAGCCCTCTGCTTTGTTAAACATGCTTTGGTTAACCCTGAGACAGAGAATAAAATTGTGACCTTTTTCTACTATACAGTTCTTTCACATGTACAAATTATCCTGGCAGCTGAATCCATAATTTCAGTACCACAGTGTCTGTTGGAAAACAAGAATTTGCGGCTGTTGGTGAACCACAATGCCTTGAAGATGCTTTCTAAGATATCTCAGCCTCTGGTAGTTGCGGCTAGTGTAGGAACTTATCATACAGGAGAATCCTACTTGGTAAACCACCTGGCAAGTGAAAACCCTGGTGAGTGAGGTCCTGAGGCAGAGCTGTTTATATCACTTCAGTGGCTGTACTTCCTAGGGTCCCATGAAGGGAGATTCCAGATCCCTTGTTAAACAAATCTAACTCTAAGTCTCACCAGCAAAATTACAGATTTATATCTACTATTCAGCTTTTTAGAAAAGGAAAATGCAGCTAGTTCCTTAACCTAGTAGTTCCTTAACCACTGAGCTGTTAAAGTGATCTCTGCATACAATATTTTGTGTTTAGTGCATTATTCTGATAAAGTAGCTAATACACCTGTGTAGGTTCCATTTTTATATTCTTCATTAACTATTGTTATTCTCTTACTACTTGATGTGAAATTTTCTTTGTTTCTTCACAAAAAATTCTCTCCCTAGACTCTCTGTCCAATTATGACTACATGCTACTTTTTTTTAACTCTTCCTCAAGCAAAAGTGTATTATCTGAATTTCTATTTCCCTCTTTTCTTATCAGGCTTATTTTCAACTATCCATCTGGTCTTAAACCCACCATCCCACTAACTTGCTTTGTTAAATTTATTAATGACTCCTATTTTTTCTGAATAGATTTTAATTTTTTAATTTAGTTTTTAATTCCCTTGTCAGACTATGTTTCATGGATTACCATGAAACATACCAGTTTCCCTCCCTGTCTTTTGCACAGCACACTCTGTTTCACTTCTTCCCAATGTTTTGTCTCTCCAGTGCCCTCTGCAGGCCCAACTTGGTTCAATTCTTCTGCCTTGCAAAGTCTTCCAGAACTTGGGTATAGGATATTTGCTTTCTATGATTTATAGCCATGAAAAGTGATTTCATTCCAAAATTTGAAATTATGCTATAGCTCTGATAACTTTTTAACTGATGTTTAAACCCTTAATATTTCTTTTGAAATTCTGGTTTAAAAGTCAAATGACCACCTGATTTTTGTTTTCATTCTGAAACTTGTCAACTTAGAGTTATCACACACACAGTGAAAGTCATGATCCATCCCTACTCCTAAACTCCAAAGAAAGCAGTCACAACAACACAGCATAATACAACACAACACAACACAAGACAAAGTACCACGTGGTTTCTCAGTAATCTCTTAAACAACAGGTACCACACCCTCCCAGGCTCAACTACAAACCACATATCCTCATTTTCTTGCCTGAATTCTCTGTGTACTGAAGGTCTCTTACTTCTTTCTATAAACATAGAACTCAAATACATCTCTTTTTCCACTTCTTTTTTGGGATCCTAGGCTAAGCCACCCTTATCTTCTCCCTGTTTTTCTCCATCTTCTTGCTTCCACTTTGATTTTGTAGAAGTAATTCCTTTAAAATGACTGGAGGAGCTCTAGTGGAGATGTTTTATTAATACTTTTATGTTGACATCAGTCTGCCATTTTAGGGAAAGTGAACATAATATCATCTTTCTAATTGATTAAAATTTGGAGTTACTCATTTCTTCAATTCTGGTTATGCTGCAGCAAACGCATCCTAATTCCAATTCTTGCCAGTTGCAAGGCATTTGCTCTGTCTTGTATGTGCATTTATGATTTTTCTTTGTTTTCAACACTTTCTGGTTTTTCGCAAAACAAACCATATTTCAACGGTCTATTCAGATGCTAATCTACAAGATTTCTCTGACCATTTTGTCTCCTGTTGGTCTTCTACTTAAATGTCAGACAACATGCAGATATGCCATGAAATGTATATCTTTATTTGCTTATTATTTGACATTTCACATTAAAATATAATTGTATAGAATAAGAAACTATATCAGCTTCTTTTTTGTCAAGCTTCTGGCAATAAGAATAATTTGTAACATAACTTAAGTGTACAATAAAAGCTTCCTTACTTGAATAAAAGAAAAATGAATTAGAATTTTTTTATTTAAACTCATTGCTACTTTATGTATGTTTCTTTTTTAATCTCATTTCTAACTTTACCTAATTTTTATGAAATTTCAGATTAGCATACCTATGTTGTTGTTGCAGAATACTGAAGATCTTAGTGCATCCAAATTGTACAATACCCTTGTATATGTTTCAGTGCAAAGAGTATTTATGCTGGGAATATTAAAACACATCATAAAAAGATTAAGGAAAGCTTACTGAATCTCAGGTCAGAAAACAAGAATGCAGAAGCAGCATGAACTATCTATAAACACTTCCACTCTGGTCCAAGACTTGGTGTCTTCCCCTTAACCTGGAAAAATTAGCAAAAAGATGTGAAAATACCCTTTTAGAAAATACCCTGGCTACTGCTGAGACCCCTTAAATTAGACACAATTTATAGTGAATTCAAAACAATTGGAAATACAGTGCAGATGCATCATTTTAGGAGACATTGGAGAAATTTATGTTTTTATCCATTTCTTTATTCCCATATTCCTATTCATCTGATGCTGATGGTCCACAAGCTGCTTCTACATAGCAGAGTGTTAATACTCAGGAGCATTAGCCTCCACCCCAAAGTTCAATATTTCCTTTAATTTAGCAAGTTCTGTATCTTGTCCACCATATGGGCACTGCTGGAAACAGAACCTACTTTGTTTATTCCCCAGACTACTGAAAGTCTTTATCTATTTATAGTATACTCACATAGTTTACTTTCTTTCAGAATTCAAGGTGGTCAACACTACAAATGAACACTTCTGTTTCTCATGATCTTTCATCCAGTGTGCTGCTTGACCAGCTACAGTGATAGAAGTGTAGATTTTCTGAGAGCAGAAAATGAAATTAGCAACTATGGATGAATCAAACTTTAAAATGTGAAAGCGGCTCACAGGAGAAGATATGATCATGTTAGATGACACAAAATTGGACATCCTTGATGACATAGAGAAGGCACTATCTTGTATCATGGGCAGTAATATTCCTTCAAGTCTAATTTTGCAGCCCATGAGATTTCTGGATTAACTTCTCTCTGTGTAATTTCTTCTCTTCTTCTGTGGCAGGTTTTGCACTGGAATGCACAGTACAATCTGAAACCAAAGGCATCAGGATGTGGTGTGTACCCCACCCAACCAAGCCAGACCACACCCTGGTCCTTCTGAACAACAAAGGCCTGGGACAGGTAGAAAAGATTGGCCCAGATACTCAGACAGATCATGTGGATCCTGGTTCCTCTAATTAGCTTTCTGTGATACCTTTAAATTGAACTTCAGTGTTCCAATACTGCAATTCTAAATTCTACCTTATAGAAAGGAGCTAATTTCAATTAGAAAATCACATGATATAATGTGACATATTAAGTAAAACCTTTTATTCCTGAGAACTGAAGTGAATAATTTTATCCATTTTAATAAACCCTTATTGGGAAGCTGACCTATAGAGTCTTGGCTAAGTTATGCATGGAAACCACTAAACAGGTAAAGATACTGCTTTCTAACAGCCTGGTACAGAGACCAGGTGTATGGGGCCACTTGAATAACACGTGACCTGGGCCAGCATATGAGCTAGTAAGGGCAGTGTCCTCGAAGAAAACCAGACAATGGACATCAAAACTAGGAGGATTTCAAGTATGGGTTTTAGGTGAATTATCCTTATATTTGGAGGAAAATAAATATAGCAGTCTCTCTCAGTTTCTGACTCTATTTCTCACATCCTCACTTAGAGATTTAATTGGAAATTAATCCACTCTCTGTAGATTTCCATTTCTTCACAATAAGAATTACAAAGTTTGCCATTGCTTAGGAAAAAAAAAAACCAACGACAACAACAACAGACCGACCAAAGGTTCAAACTTGGAGCCAAAAGCTATTATCATTTTTCCAAGTCTAGTTTATTCTGTTCTTAATCAATTATCCTTTAAATAATCAGAATTTTTGGAAATCAAATGTAATAGTAATATTTTCTTTTCTAAGTTATCATATTTTAAATCACAAGATTTTCAACTTCTCAAGCATTTTCAAGAATATACCAGATGTTCACAACTGATTGACAACTTCTGCAGAATTTTAGCAAAATAAAAATAAATTTGCCTGTCTTCAAGATTCTTCATCACCCTACACCAGAGTTTGCTTTTGACCTACATTTATTCTCACCCTCTGCTCTGTGTCACTCAGACCAAATAACTCTATATTTGTTTAATTCCAACATCAGTTATGTGAATTTTTTATTTACACACTTCTTCATTTGTTCAAGTCCAAGTTCAAGTTTATAAATCTTTTAACATTCCAAAGAAGACTTTCAGGAAAATTCCATATCACCCTCAGTCTTTCACTAACTCCACTAGGTTTGGTAACCCCTTTGGCACATTCAATATATTTAGTCAACATTATGATTTATTGTAGCAGTGATTTATTTTACTCTCTCCATCCATTACTGTCATATAAATTCTTTCAATGTATTATCATCTCTGTTGCATTTGTTTTCAAATAAATGTGATATTGTGACATGATCTTTTCAATGTAAAAGTTGACATATTAAATTTTGCTTCCCTTATAAATAACCAAAGTATGCAACACTTTTAGTAGCCCACAGATGTTTGATTCCTTTGGAGTTGATCTGAGTGCTTAATTGTGACCACTGCTATGTGTGTAATATAGACCCTTTATCGATAAGTGAACACATGATATCACTTATTATTAAGCAAACTTCATTTTATCTACTTATATTTTCTTATTTCATCCTTATATTCTTGTATTACCATTCTTTGCTGGGACAAATGGTATATACATACCATTAAGAAGGAAATGATTATTTTGGCTCATGGTTTCAGAGGACCCAATTCAAGATTGGCTTGTTTAAATGTGAAACAACATGGCGAGGAAAGCTGCTGACTTCATGGAAGCCAGAAAGCAGCAAGAGAAAGGAAATCACCAGAAAAATGACATACCTTAAAAGCCTGACCCAGTGACCCACTTTTAACTAGATCTGATTTCATAACAACCCATCCAGCTATGTACTCATTGATGAATCAGTCCACTCATGATGTCAGAACCCTTAATACATGAATCTTTGGGGGATGATCCTTATGTAAGCCATAGCAATCTCATTCAGAAAAACAAGAATCCTTTGATCAAGGTACGGTTCGTATTCTTCTAGAGGTTATAAAATATCGATGTAATCATAATGAAGAGACTTTAATTATGGCTTTGAGGGTTTCTTTTTGGAAGGGGAAGGAACACTGTGTTGTCTCTAGTAAGATATTAACAATGAAAAAAATGAGAATTAGTTATATAAATGTAAGCCTTCTAGGTACTTATTTTAAGCTATCTTTTAGAGTGATTCTAAGGATCAGACCTTTGCCTTGGCCATGCTGCTAAACAGCACTTTAATCTACAAAAGCATAGGCACCATCAACAACAATGCATTGGAGAAGCTAAAATATCCTCAGTGTTATTGAGAAGTTTATGGGAAGGGGCAGGAAATTGGGTTCCCCTTCTCCTGTGCCTGCATTGCCATTTGAGGACCAGACAAAAACCAAGGCAAAGAGTGTTTGAGATGGTTTCATAATGGAAATGTGGTTGTCCTCAGTCCCTTTCCTTAACCATAGCCCAGTTAAATGACAGAGCCCACAGAACAAATCAGAGAACGATCTTCCTGAAGTAGTTATTAAGTAAAAGATGCCACAGAGTTTGTAAGATTCTTCCCAGAGTTCATCTGGACTCTACGGGATTTCACTCTGGAGCTGAAGTTCCATGGTGACCTCATCAAAGAAGATGAGTACCTAGAAAATACCTTGAAGCTAACTCAAAGTACTAAAGCATGATTGGTTGGCTGGCTAGTATCTATTAATGTCTGCTGAACACCATCATCTCTGTGAAGATTGCACCTGTGTTTGGGGACTAGACCAAAGTTTTTAGAAATGGGAAGGATGGGCCCTGGGTCATTCTTACTTAGCAAGTTATAGAGAACAGAGTCAATCTCACCCAGCAAGAGTGGGTCTTAATATAGGCTAAGATTATTAAAAACCAATTTGCACATTAAATAAGTTGTGACTTAGCATGCTATTTACAGGGGGTATTAAAACATTTTAGAGATCAGACATTTACACTTCACATTATGTTTTTTCCATTTTTTTCCTGAGAAAAATAATGAACTAGATAATCGTTACACATGAGTTACAATGAAGTACCTTTAGTGGCTAGACTGTTATATCCTCTATAAAAAGGGGTTTCACATTCTGACTAAACCTGAAAATCCCTTCAGTGTGTATTTTTTCAGAACTCCTGTTTTCTGTCAGATTCTTCACTTAGCTTTTCTTATGATAATGGTCTCTTTAGTCTGACATATTTATGATGATACTATTTTATAACAGTTAATTATTTAAATGTATTGTATCTATGTATGGTTTTATGTGTATTCAATAAAAACTATGAGTTCATTAAGTAGAGACAAGTTCTTTAAATTACATTCAGCCCATATTTAGTCCTCAGGTCTATACCAACAAATAGGTAATCCTGTTTATGATGTTGAATTTTTATTATGATAAATCAAAAAAGTTTTTCTGGAGTAAACAAGGACTTATCTGTCCTATGTTTGTTAGTGCTCTATTACCCTTCATTCAGTCCCACATTTGACTTTCAATACTGGTACAATAGACCAGACTCTGACATGTGACCACTCAGTAATTCAATCACTAATAAGCCAGGTACTATGCCTGTTTCTGTAGATACCAACTTTCAGTATCTTCACCTGGCAGGTGATCTCCACAGTTTATCACCAAGGATACATCTTTGCTATGAGTTTGCTTCCCAATGACCATTGAAGGAATGTATAAAAAATCTGTGAGAGTATTTAAGACTCCAAAGAAAAAAAACTCCAGTCACAACATTCCTGACTGCCTTGTCTGACATTCTGCTTACTGAAATTTGTTCTCCTCTTCCTCAGATGATAATCCCAAAGTAAAAAGATCCAACATACCCTAAAGTGTATATCTTACATTTCTTCCCAAACCAGAAATGTTTCATTTTGACAAGCCAAAGTGTGAAAAGGATCTCTTAGCTTGCATTGAAGAAGTGTGAGAAAACCTATTAGATCCTAAATTCCAGCAACAATTGAAAACCTTCTTTTCTTATCTCTTTACCAAAGTAAGGACAGAATCCCTTGGGGAAGGAATTGAGGTCACTGTAAATAGTGAGTGTCTTCTCAAATCATATTTCTGTATGGCCTAACATGTATTCTATGTTTAATTATTCTATTTTTTTTAGTATTTTTCTTTCTTTGTAAATTGAAATGTGTATGTAATAATATTTGCATACTACATGGAAATGTACATGTTCATGTCACAGTATTTACATTCTTTTCTAGTCTCACATGTTGCTGATTGTAGGGGTTTTCAGTTACATGGAGGATTTGATATTTGATGAAGTATCTCTGAGTATGTTTTTGGGTACAAAAACAGAATGCATTACTATTTTAGAAAAACTGCTATCACATAAGTGATTTTTCCAAGAAGTCTACTTGTGTGTTTAAACCAGCATAAAATAAATAGTAAGTTAAGAGTTCTTCAAAATCCTTTAGGACTGGGCACTCTGGTCAAATCCCACAGGGAAAACTTGGAACTTCACTACCAGGCAGTAAGACCATGCCCTGCATCTGAAATCACCCAAAGACGCATGATAGGGACCTGTGGACCAAATTGGGCCATGCCCAGCAAACTCCAAGAGCAGTTAGGGCCCAGAATCCAGCCCTGTGCCCTGACTGCACACTCTGGTCAAATCCCAGCACATGGGGGAAACTTGGAACTTTGCTCCCAGGTGTAAGACTACATCCTATAGCTGAAATCACCAGAACATGCACAGAGTCTCCTCTAGCCTAACTGGCCGACTCACAGAGAGCTCCAAGTGGCAAACAGTTGCCAGCAGTCTACTCCGGGGGCCAAAATTGGGCCAGGTGATTTCCAGTGCACCAAAGAAGCCTTAAAATATCACTCAAAACTAGCACTGAGGAGCGCCATGCTGACCTGGGACCGTGACCCATGCCCAACAGACACCCAGACCTAGGACAACTGCAGTCCCCTTGGGGACACTCCTTACCTCCTGGAGCTAATACTGCTGTTGATCTTTAGCTCCCACCCTTTCTCCCAGAACCTTGACTACAGCAGATTAACTGTGTTAGCTTGAAGGGAGATTCAGTGACTGCCTAACTCAAACAGAAGATTTCAGCAAGCTCCAGTTAATGTGGTGAGTATGCCCCTAAAATAGAGATGTAAAGTGGGTAAATAGTGCCAGAAGTAAAGATCCCTCCAACTAACTGTAAGACATTGGTGAGTCTGACAAAAGTGTGGGTAACTCCTTCCTCCACACAGAAAATATCAGGCAGAGTGAGGAGTGTGCCAATAAGGATTCCCCCAATTTGAAGAAAATCAAAAGGGTTTATGATACATACAGGCACACAATAGGGACACACTAGGGCCTCAGCTGACACAAACACTATAGACAGGGAAATTTGATTACCTGTAATAACCTGAAGACAAAGTAATAGCAGTAACTAAAAGTTGACCTACATCAATACTACTAAGCTTGTCAGCAATACTACTAAGCTTGTCAGGAATAATATGGACTCATCCAACAGGTCCTGCATGGGAAGTCAGGTGACTGGCCCACGTATTCATTGTGGGACCCAGCAATTGGACAAACATCAACCTTACATTAGCACCCCAAGATACACACTACCAACAGTTGACACTAGTGGGATTGAAGGGCCAAATATTAACTCGAAAGAGGATAATGGCAAAACTAAAAAGCAAAATGCAGTCTCAAACATCTAGTCCACCAGGAACAATTACAGGAGACATTGAAATAGAGGACTTCAAAAGTAACACACTGGAAATCTCTGAAAAGATAGCAAGTGAAATAAAAAAACAACTCCATGGGGCTATAGAGAAAAGCAAATTAGATAGAAATAACAACCTTAGTAAAGGAGTTGCTGAGCACAGCTAAAGAAGATATGGAGAAAAAAGTACATGAGCATGGGAAACTGATTGAAACTTGAATTAACAATATAGAAACAAGCAGAATTCATGAAACAAACTCAGAGAGACATCCAGGAAACAAAAAATTCTATTCAAAGCTGGGAAAGCTGTTTAAATGAAGCTGAGGATAGGATTTCAGACCTTGAGAACAGGATCACAATTAGCAATCATGAAAGGATAGAACTTTTAAAAATAACAAAACAGCATGAAATGACAATCCAGTAGCTTCAGGATGATGCCAAGAGTAACAACATAAGATTAATAGGCATCAGTGAAGAGGCAGGCGTCAATGCAAATGATATAACTAAAATATTCACAGAAGTAATAGCAGAAATTTTCCAAACATGGGGAAAAAATCTGATATGCAGATAAGTGGGGCATATAAAATGCTAGTCACACTAACATAAATCTACACCCAGACATATAACAATTAAAATCTCAGACATGCAGCATAAAAACGGAATACAAAAAGCTATTAGAGAAAAGATACAACTCCCCTATCAAGAAAAGCCCATTAGAATCACAGCAGACTTTTCAGCACAAACCCTCAAGTCAAGAGGAGCTTGGAGTGAGGTATTCAAGGCCTAGAATAAACAATTTTCAACCCATACTTATGTACCCAGCAAAACTTTCATTCAAATTTAATAGAGAAAAAAAGATACTTCCATGACAAAGAATAACTGAAGAAACTCACATCCACCAAACCAACCCTAGAGAGAATATAGAAAAACATACTCCATAGAGATAAAAATGACCACAATCCCCAGAACAACAACAGAAAGAAACCACCAGGTAGGACAAGCAATTAAATGCGGGGATAAAGCAGAAAGCAAGCAACTGGAAAATAACATAGCAAGGTTGAGCCTGTATATGTCAGTGATGTCCACAAATGTAAATGGCCTCAATACACCTATCAAAAGAAATAGGCTGACAGAATGGATCAAGAAACATGATTCCACAGTATACTGTATACAAGAAACACATCTGACCCAAAAGGAAACTCATAGGTTAAAAGTCAAAGGATGGAAAACAGTATTCCATACAACAGAAACCCAGATAAAAGCAGGGCTAACTATTCTATTTGCAGACAACATGAACTTCAAACTTAAAATGATTAAAAGAGATAAAGAAGGACACTACATACTCATTAGTGGAAAAATTCAAGAGGAAGAACTAACAATTATAAATATGTATGTACCAAATACAGGAGCACTGAACTATACAAGCCAGATACTAGTGGACATGAAAAACCAAATACACAAGAACACAATTATAACAGGGGACCTTAACAGTCCATTGTCACAAAGACATAGACAAAAAGTCAGCAAAAAAATAAGAGAACTGAATCATACCTGTGAGCAATTGGACTTGGTAGATGTTTACAGAGTGTTCCACCCAACCACATCAGAATACACATTCTTCTCAGCTGCACATGGGACATTGTCCAAAATAGACCATATATTATCCAATAAAACATTCTTAAGTAACTGCAAAGGTATTGAAATTATCCCATGCATAACATCTGATCATAGCATGCTGAAATTGGAAATTAATGGCAAAAGAAATTGCAAAACCTGCAAAAACACATGGAAATTAAATAACAACATTTTGAACAACCAGTGGGCTACAGATGAACTTAAAGAAATAATTCAGTGAATAATTCAGTGAAAATATGGAAACAACATACTGTAATCTGTGGGATGCAATGAAAGCAGTCTCAAGAGGGGAATATATAGCAATAAGTTGTTATATCAAGAAAACAGAATGAGCACAAATAAACCACCTAATGCTTCATCTCGAGCTTCTAGAAAAAGAAGAGCAAGTTAAGCCCAAAGCTCATAGAAGAGAGGAAGTTGAAAAGAATAGAACAGGAAACGATGCAATTGAAACTAAAAAAATACAAAGAATTAATGAATCAAAAAGCTGATTTTTTGAGAGAACAAACAAAATTGACAAACCTCTATCTAACCTTATCAAGAAAAAGAAAGAAAAAACCCAAATTCACACAAAAAGGACTGAAAAGGGGGAAATTACCACAGATCCCATGGAACTTCAAAACATCATGAATACCTACTTTGAAAATCTCTACTCACATAGAGTGGAAAACACCAAGGAAATGGACAGATTTCTACAAACATATGAACTACCAAAGGTCAACCAATAAGACATAGCAATTTAGAATAACCCAATATCAGTTACTGAAATTGAAAACATAATTAAAAACTTACCAACAAAGAAAAGCCCAGATCCTGATGGATTCATGGCTGAATTCTACAAGAAATTTAGAGAAGATTTGAAGCCAATACTCCTTACACTTTTCAATGAAATTGAAAAGTAAGCAATCCTCCCTGAATCGTTCCTGGAGGCTAGTATCACTCTGGTACCAAAACCAGAGAAAGATCCAGCCAAAAAGGAGAACTATAGACCAATCTCAATAATGAGCACAGATGCAAAAATTCTCAATGAAATAGTGGCAAAAAGAATGCAGCACATCACCAAGAAGGTTATGCATCACCACCAAGTGGGATTCATTCCAGGAATGCAGGAATGGTTTAACATAAGCAAATCAATAAATGTAACACACCACATCAACAGAGCCAAAAACAAAGAATGTCCACTATCACTACTCCTATTCAAAATAGTTGTGGAAACACTAGCCAGGGCAATCAGACAAGAAAGAGAAATAAAAAGAATAAAGATAGAAATGGAAGAAGTTAAATTATCACTATTTGTAGATGACACAATAATTTATATAGAAGACCTAAAAACTCCATTAAAAGACTACTAAAGGTAATAAATTCAGCAGTGTATCTGGATACAAAGTCAATGCTCAAATTCAATAGCATACCTGTACACAAACAAAAAACTCCCTAAGAGAGAAATTATGGAAACATGGCCCTTCACAATAGCATCTAAAAAAATGAAATACTTAGGGATCAACCTAAGAATGTAAAAGACCTACATGCTGAAAATTATTCTACACTAAAAAAGGAGATTGAAAAGGATATTAGAAAATGGAAGGATATTCCTTGATCTTGGTTAGAAAGAACCAACATTGTAAAAATGGCCATACTCCCAAAACTGCTATACAGATTTAATGCAATCCCATTAAAAATGCCATTAACATACCTCACAGATCTAGAGAAAACACCCCCAAAATTCATTTGGAAACAGAAGAGACCTAAAATAGCAAAGGCAATTCTGGGCAACAAAGGCAAGGCAGGAGGCATCACAATTCCTGACTTGAATCTATACTACAAAGGCACAGCGATAAAAATCAGCATGGTACTGGCAAATAAATAGACCTGAGGGTCAGTGAAACAGATTAGAAGTTGCAAGCACAACTACAAAGACACTCAGCCACCTGATATTTGACAAAGGGGCTAAACATGTCCACTGGAAGAAGGACAGCCTCTTTAATAAATGGTGTTGTAAAAATTGGCTCTCCACATGCCGAAGACTGAAACTAGATCCATGCCTATCACCATGCACAAAACTAAAGTCTAAATGGATCAAAGACCTAAATATTAAAACAGAAACACTAAATCTACTGGAAGACAAGGTAGGTAGAAGTCTTGGAGACATAAGTATAGACAGAGAATTCATGAACAAAATGCAAACTGCACAAGAAACACTTCAAAGAATCAACAACTGGGGTCTCATATTATTGAAAAGTTTCTGCACTTCAAAATAAATCACCAAAAGAGTGAAAAGAAAACCCATAGAATGGGAAAGAATTTTAGACAGCAACCCCTCAAACAAAGGACTTATATCCAGAACATATAAAGAACTGAAAAACACCAAGCCCCCCAAATTCAAAGACCCTCTCCAAAAATGGGCATCTGAGATGAACACACAGTTCTCAGATGAAGATATACAAATGACAAAAATAAATACATGAAGAAATGTTCACCATCACAGGTCATTCGAGAAATGCAAATTAAAACAGCACTGACATTTCATCTCACTGCAGAAAGAACAGCTGCCATCAAGAAATCAACTGATAACAAATGTTGGCGAGGCTGCAGGGAAAAAGGAACACTGCTCCACTGTTGGTGGGAGTGTAGACTGGTGCAACCACTATGGAAATCAGTATGGAGAATTCTCAGAAGACTAGGATTGGAAGTTCTATTCAATCCAGCTATTCCCCTCCTGGGTATTTTCCCAGAAAAACTGAAAAGGTCATATCATAGCAGCACAATTTCTAATAGCTAAATCTTGGAAACAACCAAGATGCCATGAACCACAAAGTGGATGAAAAAGATGTGGTATTTTCATACAATGGAATATTAGTCAGCTATAAAAAGGATGATATTGAGGCCTTCATAGATAGAGACCACTTGAGACTATCTTCATTAGTGAATTAAATAAGAATCATATTTATAAATATCACATTGTATATCTAGTATAAAAAAGTAATAAGAAATGTAGGAGTAATAAAACCCAAAATGTGTAATTTACTAGTATAAAAAAGAAAGGAAAAGGAAGTGCTCTAAAGGATATAACTGCATGTATGTTTAAGAGTGTAGGTTTGATAACCATATAACTGAGTTTTTAATGGATCATTGAACAGATCTGTTTGCAGTCTCACTGTTTGAATGTCCACTTGGATGCTTTAATTTTGTAACTTGAACATCTATTTCTAAGAGGACAATGTGTAATTTATTAACTAGTAATTTGTTACTGTTTATTTTTTTTAATTCTATATTATTTCTATGCTTTTTCTGTTTTGTTTTTTTCTCTTTAGATAAAAAATTTTTTAAGATCCTTTAAAAGCTTAATAATGAGAAATAAGCTTTATCTGTACCGCATTGCTATGTTTTTGTTAATGTACTTTCATGTAAAATACTTTTCTTGACAATCCTAAATAAGTTAGAAGAAGGTAAACATTTAATGTTTTTAGTTATTGCCTAGAGAAAAAGAAAGTAAATATGAAAATGTAGAGACTGAAAGAAAAAGTAGTACCATGTGTTTATCTTGGTCCTCTAGGAATGCTATTATCAAATAGTATCAACTGCATAATTCAGACATTTATTGCTCACACTTTTGGAGGCTGGAAAGTCCAAGATCTGGATGCCAGCTTGGTTGAATTTTGTCACAAATGTTTTCCATGCTGCACACTGCTGACTTCTTGCTGTGCTGTCACACAGTAGAAGATGCAAATTAGCTTTCTGCAGTCTCTTTTAAAAGAAGACTAATCCAAATCATCAGAGAGTGTCCTGGGGACTTGACATCATTGCAGAGATGCCACCTCCCATTTCCATTACTTTGGGAGTAGAAATTTGAGCACCTGAATATTGGAGGGACATCAGTATTCTTTTCATTGCACTCTGTGTGTACTTTTAGATTCTATTAGGTGAAAACTTAATGTTTATAGCTGATTTTGCCTTATTCAATGCTAGGGGCTTTGGAAGAGACCTCCATAAAGGCCATTACAGTGGGGTAGTGCCTTGCTTTGAGGACACAGTGACCACTCTGGCACCATGAGAAAGCAGCAGCCGTGCAGAAGGCAGCTGACAACTACAGTGAGCAGATGGCCCTGCGCCTGCGGCTCCCCACAGACTCGCCACAGAACCTGCTGGAAGAGCACGCGGCCTGCGAGAAGACCATCGCAATCTTCATAAAGTGGTCCTTCAAGAATGAAAATTGGAAGTTCCAGAAGCAGCTGATGGTTCTATTTGTCAGCATTTGCTTCCCCTCATTCTGCTCGTCCAATAATGTTGCACTGAATTCTACAAATTGATCTCATGACTCATTTGCTTTTTGTGCTCAAGTAGTCTGGAATCACTTGAGAAACTGAGAATTTCCTAGGATGAATTGTCATTCTTGTACTCCAAAGCTTGGGAATGTAATTCAGGATCTATCTGCTGTTTCAAGTCAAATCAGTATCAACCCTTCCTTAGTGAAAAAGGAGATCCTTGTCATTATTCACTGGCCACACTCTGTGCATGCAGTCATGCTTCCAAAAACTGGATGTTTCTTTGCAGAAACCTGTTAATGGGGCACTTTTTACCTTTACTTACTTTTCAGTCATATCACTGAGTTACTGAAGATAAACTCACAGGATGCTCCTGTGATTGGAAACTATAGAGATTATATAAAGCAATGTCCATATTTCACACATAAATAATCTAAGGACCATCAAGATTAAGAAATTTTTCCACAGTCTCGCAAAAAGTGAGAACTGGAAGAAAATTACATCTCTTCACTCTTGCTATGTGGTCTTATCTGTCATAAATAATCCTTTGTTTAAGATCATCCCATAATGACCATTCATCTAATAGATGATGAGAAATGTTAGCATGCATTTTCTTTCTGCCTCTGATATCCTTCTACATTTCCATTGTAGTCAGTCATAAGGGAAGCAAAAGAGTTTTTCTTGCTTCAGAATAAGGAATGTTCATTAAATATTGTGAAGCTAAGCTTGATCAGCTTTCAAAGTCTCTCAGGGACAGTATTTCAGTAGGAAATATCTACTTTTCTGGAGGGTACAAGCTTTTCAGAGAAGCAATGAAAAAGATTGAACTGGACTATTCTCAAGTGCCTGGGAAGGGAATAAAAGTGAGGAGTAAGGAAATCCAGGGAAAACTGAAGGAATACTTCAGAATACTTCTGGAAATCTTAGAGTATAATGCCATGTGTGGATAATAAACCAGCACGGGACTGTACTATCTTTTAACTTTTAACATCCACTATTTGCTGTTTACTCTTGATAAGACTAGAAAGATGAATTCTCCAAGAAAGATGATAATATGAGAAATCTAGAAGAGTTAGAGTATAATTACTCAATTCTTAATCCAGAATTATCTCAGGCTCTATGTTTAGTAGTAATAATTTACAAAGTCATGTCAGAATCTATGTGTGAAAGGTACCAATAATTAAAACTAAAAGAAAAACAATAGAATAAATAAAAATTACATGTGTGACACTTTTTAATGTGCCCTTGACCCACACTGATAGTGGTAATAAATATAATAATAATAATAATAATAATAATACAGCTAATATATATTGAACAAGAATTGCATATTAAAGAGTGGTGTTAGGCTCTTTCCCCAGATGTTTGATTAACTCCTCCAAAACTGTTTTGAAGCATTTTCTCTTGTTACCTATATTTTATAGATGTGATCCTGGATCCACAAGCAAGTCAGACAACTTACCTAAAATTGAACAACTGAAAGGCAAGCAACAGCATAGATTAGTGGATGCATTACACGTAAAGAATGTGTTCTAGGAAATATTCTGGGAAGAGGTGGATGATATAAATCATGAACTATTTCTATATGTCATCCCATGTGAAATGTTGTCCAAAGGGAAGAACCCCAGGGCAATGTACAATCAACACAAAAGCACTGGAGATCCTGTACTGCAGAACTGCACACACTGCTGACAGTGGGTGAAGGTAAGTACCATAAGGAAAGGTACTGGAGAGACAGGCAATATGAGCCATACAGGGTCCCTGACCACACTAAAGTGTATGGGTACTTTGGAGGTGGCAGCACTTTTTAATCTCAATATTCTTATTAGTATACATTTGTCATCCATAGTGAATGTATTGATCATGGGGGAACTGGCACTTGCCTATATCTCATTTTGGTTCATTTTACTTATTTTCCCCTTACTTCCCTTCTCTTTACCCAATTCCCAGATGCCATTCCCATGCTTTTAAAGAACCAATTCTTTGATTCATTAATCTTTTTCCTTGTTTGCTTTTAGTCTCAACTTCACTAATTTGCACTCTGATCTTTATATTTTTTTCCTTTTATTAGTTTCAGATTTATATTTTACTAGTCTTTCTAAAATTTTCAGATGCATCATTAGGCTACTTATTTGGGATCCCTCCATTCTTTTTATATGTGTGTTTATGGCTATAACCTTCTCTCTTAGAGCTGCTTCCATGGTGTTGGCATGCACAGGTTTTGGCATGTCTTGCTTTCATTGTCATTTGATTCTAGAAGCTTTTTTATTTGTTTCTTCCTTGATTGCTTTTGTGATCCACTGATTATTCAATAAGATGATATTTAATATCCATGGATCTGGGCAGTTTCTGTGGCTTCTTTTTTGTTGCTTTCTGGTTTCATTTCAGTATGATTTATTAGTATGCACTGGATGATTTCAGTATTTTTGTATTTATGCATATTTTATGGGCTATAATGTGGGTCTGTTTTTTAAAAAGTTCTGTGTGTTTTTGAGAAAAGTCTATTTTCTGCAGTTGGATGAAATACCCTAAGTAAAGTTTTTCAGGACACAGATTTCTGGGTTAAGAGTTGTTTTCTTCTAAGGCTTACAAAACTTTGTTTTAGGATTTCATGGACTTTCAGGGTTGTTTTCAGAAATCTGACTTTACTATGATGTGCTTGCACTTATATGTCAATTAATAACTTTTTCTATAATGGCTTTAAGATTATCTCCCTTTGCTGAATTTCTTTCTTGGTCTTGGTTATTTGAGATTCTCTACACCACTTGTACTTTAATTTTGAGATCTTTTCCTGTATTGAAAAGCTCTCATATGATTTCAGCCTTTGAGTTGTCCTATATTTATTGTTTTATCCATGAGATTTTTGTTATAGTTTTGCTTTTGGTGTTATCATTGCTGTTTTTTATTTTTTTTTTTGAGTCATCTAGCATCTGTGTATCCAACTTTTTTTTTTTTTTTTTTTTTTTTTTTTTTTTTTTTTTTTTTTTTTTTTTTTTTTTTTTTTTTTTTTTTTTTTTTTTTTTGGTTATCACTGAGTTGTGATCTACTATATCTACCTCTTCTATTACTGGCACTCTGTTCTCACAAAGACACATCAGATATTGACATATAGAAAAAACAATTAAAAAAAACAATTCATCCACTATTGAAAATAGAAAAGAAAGCAGGAGCTTACTCTTAAGTCCAAAACTAACCAGACTACTGAGATAGTAAAATAAGTGATAATAGCCACAACTTTATCTTTCCTAAAAATAGAAAAGACATCTCCAACAGTAATATAAACACAAATACAAGCAAAACATTGACATACAGTAAATATCTACCAATAACATCAGCTATACTATGTTTAACATAGGAAAGAATTCACCAATAATTTTATAGAGCCAATTAAATAGCAAAATTTAACAAAGCTTTACAATATGAGGAGAGAAAGAAGAGGAAATTGGATGGAAAAGAGGAAGGAAATATAATACAACAGTACTCATTCCAGTAAGTGTTTATGCCCTCTTATGCTCCCCAAACCACTGCTTTCTCCATCTAGCTTTATGGCCTATTGGTTCATGAGATCCCCCACCCTCCTCCTCAGGATCCCTCTGTGCATACAGCCCTAGAGGTGGCAAATGTCCAAGCTAAGCCATATCTCTGATCACACTAACAAGTGGAAAAGACAAACAAACCACTGAGCTCTGTGATGGAAAGAGGCAATGGGGGTGGAGGGATGGCAGCAGTTTTTGGACGTAATGTCAGCATTTAGACCCAGTGGCCTCAGAAAGTCACATCACCAGCCTGGATTCTCACCACAGGTGATAAACCTGCTGTGTCTTTTCCAACCCCGGCTCATCAAACAGGAGATCTGTGCTTAGCCTGCCTCTTCTCTGGCACCATCTCTTATGGTCATCTCTTACCCAGTCACTGTGGAAGTATAATCCCAGAGACCTTGAAGTCAAGTTGTTTTATGATTTCTGATTTCTTAAATAGCTTTATCTTAGAGAATAAATCCTTTCTCAAAATAGCTGCTGGCAAATGTTGCAATGAATTTCTTGTCTAACACTAGCTTGTCATGAAGGAATCAATTTTAGAATAGATCTTCATGTTTACTTTCAGATTACATTAAACATGAGCATTTCTTGTTGCTGACACCACTGGCCTATTGTTTCTCCCTGGGGCTGCCCACCTTTTCTGGGCTCCTTTTGTTTGCAGAGACAGGACCTCCTTTTGGGGAGCTGAGCTTACCCTTTAAGACTGCTTCTTTCTTTTCACTGTTTCTTCATTTTCACTAGTCCCATTGTACCCCCTAGTTGATCATTGGGAACTTTTCTTATTACTGGAGCTCTACTTCTGTATTCTTTACTAAATTGGTGCTTTCTAGGTATCTTGATTGTAGTTCCTGAGAAATGCCAATATTTACTCACTAATTTTTAGTCTCCTCTGGCAGCATTTTAAACAGAATGAGAAAGTGACATTCGTTGACTTGTTTGAATAGAATGACTCTCCCAAGTGGAAATCTAAATTCCTTCATCCATTTTTTATTTCTAAAGCAAATGAAGTCTTACAGCGCTTCTGGAAATCACAGGAGGAAAAAGAAAACTTGATCCAACAAGCAGATAAAATGCTCACTGCTGAAGAGAGAGCTGCACCAGGTACTGGAAGCAGGCACAGCTCTCACCTGGGAGAGTAGATGAGCAATGCACTGAAAGATCCAACAAGAAGACTGTCCTGTAATAAGCCTCCTGTGGAATGCATACTCTGCTAAATACAGGAAAAGAAGGAGAGTATGGTTATATATCAATCAAATAACCAGGACCTTTTCTACAACCTTCTTAATCCTGCTTTTGACGGTGTGGATTCTAGGTCTCAAAAGTCTTTGAAATTCCATAGCCAGATTTTTAAACTTATTAGAAATGCTTTATCTGTTTTTTTCCTTTCCTTTTATTTGCAGCAATATAAGTATATACTGTTTCTTTTATAAATGGTTATATTAATATATTACTTGCACCTGATTAAATTTATTTATTTTTCTGCATATAATGCAACACATTTTTGAAAAATGAATTTGGTCAAGTAAAGTCTAGCACAATCAAAACAGAGAATATATCCATCAACAAATCCACTTCCATTCCAAATTCTGAGCTTTTCTTTTGTTTTTTGGTAAGAACACCTATCATATGATCAACCTCTTAACAAGTTTAAAATAAATGATCCACTGTTATTACCTACAGGTCCCATGCTGTGTGGCAGATCTCCATAACTTACTGATTTGCATAACTGATACTTTGTACTCTTGATGAGCAACTGTCCATTTTTTTTCCCTTAGTTACTCACAGCCTTCATTATGCTCTTTGCTTTCAGTGGTTTAGCGTATTACATTTGGTCTGTGATCTCAAGATAGTAGAGCTCAAGCCATTTTTCTGTCTCTAAAACTTCCCTTCAGCAGCTGAGAAGGTCAGAACTGAAGCAGCTAAAAAGCAACAGAAACTGGTACGGCAGCTACAGGTGGGGGTGCACATGATGAGTGTCAAAGAAAGCATAGACTGAGGGGAAGCTAGAAGGGAATCAGGAACACCTTCTGAGAGAGCTGATGGGGATTTTAGTGCACACATTGAAGATGAGTTTGGTATTGATCCCTATAATTCCTGACCAGTGGTTGATTTGGCACCTTGTGAAGGAATTACAAAAGGTTAAAGCAAAATGACAAAGGCAAGCATCACTGCCACTTACTGCCTTTGATTCACATGGATGTAGGATCCTGGCTTTTTCAGAAGACTTTATATTTTCTGCACTTTGAAACCCTGAAGAGTCCATGATGACCTCAACCTTCCTATGAGGAATAAAAATAACTTCTTCAGGAATTGAGTTGCTATTTTTATAGGTCTGGGATGAGCTAATGGAACTTAACTTTAGGAGGGTTTTGTGGATTATCATGTAATTGTTTCACTCAAGTGTAGTTCTTTAAACCAGAAACAGGGATGCTTTCAAACTCACCAACAAATACCAGGAGCCCTGCTATCAATAGATACTGATCTTGGCTTTTTGTTGACTCAAACTATCAGATATATGTGAATTTAGAAAATAAGTAACTAACACTTTCTAAATTTGTTTCAAATATCTCTAGGTTTCAATAATATGCTCATGTCACCCCAAAGCTTTTAGGGACTTCTCTTTTTTGCCATCTGAAAGTTTTTATATCAGATTTTATGATTATACTGTAAGCCCTATGTTATGTAATTCTTACCTGGACTAAAAATTTTTGGGCTAGTGAATCCCTCCCAACTGGCTTTTTTGTTGGAACATTATAAACTTGTCCTCATGCCTGGCTTAGCAAACTAGAAAAATCCTCATGGTGGGTGAAGATCAGCATATTAATAAAGCCGTAAACCACACTTTTTCCCATTGTCCAGCTTCAACCCAGACAATATTCTCTGCTTCAAATATTATCTGCTGGAAAGAATATACAGAATGTAGAGAGAATTCAACAAAATTTATAAATATAAATCTAACACTTAAAATAGTGCAGATTTTAAAGAACATTTCTTCCTCATGATCATTAACTGCATTATTTTAGATACAAGAGGATCTGATTAAGGAAGGACTAAAGAAGAAATCTGAAGAGAAGAATAGAGAGTTAAATCATGTGAGATATTTGATTGAGACTACTATAAATAACAAACCTTCCAGATTGGACAAGCCCTAGAACAATTTGTAAATTTAATACCTCTAATAAACTTTATTCCAAAAAAATTTGGAGGAGTGTGAAATCAGGTATTTAACGTTGTCTCTTAAAAACATTAGCTAGTAGGACTCTTGTAATCTATTAGTGATATAATGTTTTAGCTTCACTAAAATGTTTTGAAAATAAAAAGTGCCTACCAAAGAATATTAGTATTTCACACATTAAATAGAATAAATACTAGCTTTTCTTGCTTATTTTTAAGGAAGGAATAAGTAACAGTTTATAACAGGAATCGCAGACTCTGGTTTGCAGGCTGATTTTCTCTGCCTTCTGTTGTGATAAGTTAAAAAGTTTTATCAGAACATAATCATGCTCATTCATGTATAAATTACCTATATTTCTTTCATGTCACAACAGAGCTGATCAGTTGCATAAAACATGGCATAGATCACAAATTTTACATTGTTGCTTTGTAGTTTCCATAAAAATAAAAATTTGTGAGAAGGTGGTTTAAGAGGAAGAATAAAGAAAAGGGTCAATTTTGTACTAGAGGAAATAATTATCTGGGAAAAAGATAAACAAGCCTTTCTCTGAAAATCATATAAAAAGAAAATGTGCAATCTATATGTTCAAGGCCATTCACCATAATATGTGTATAAATTTAATATGTTCTGACTTAAAAAATATTTTTATAAGGATAGAGTACCTTTTATAAGTTGTCAAGGAAGAACACCAAAAATGTGTAGTATTATTTCCAAGTACTTACAATGGAAGCAGGAAGCTGTTTCATGAACCAGCATGCAGTTATCTGTGGATCACTTTATGAGATGGTCAGGCCTAAGTTATGTTCATTCAGCATTGTTCAGTGAGATAACTCAGTTCTCCTGGTGATAAGTCACACAGAGTTCCAGACAGTAGGATTTGGTATAAATTTTTACATTGGGGAAGATCTTGGTTTAGTTGATCCAGAGTGAAGGTCTAGGTGAAGTAGAGAAAACTGGGCTTAAAAGAGAGCCTGCAGGAGCCAGACTGAGAAATTGCAGGCCATGGTAGGAAAATGGACTTTCCCATAAGTGCAGCAGGAAGCTGTTAAAAGTATTCAGTGAATAAGTGACATGATTCAGTTGTTTTCTAAACACTGGGTCTATTGAATTTAAACTAGCAAATAATGAAAACTAAAAGTTCTGACTCAGGCTGGGTGTGGTGGTGCACATCTATAGTCCCAGCACAGGGGAAGGCTGAGGCCAAAGGATCACAAAGTGGAGCCAGGCCTGGGAAATTTAGAGAATTAACAAGATCCTTTCTCAAAACAAATAAAAAATGTGCTAGGGATATAGCTCATTGGGAATTCTCTGGTTTCTTTCTCCAGGATTCAAGAAAAAAAAAAAAACAGGAAAAATCAAAAAGCTGGTACAGCCTCTGCAAAAAACCAATTTGCAATCCTTTTGTAAGAAAGATTTTGATAAGTTGAGTGCCACACTGCTGCTCTTGAAAAACAATAAAATGGGAGGTTCTGGGTATCATATAGTTAGTGTTTCTCATTTTTTTGTCCTCCAAATGGCAGATATCTCCAAATATTGTTTTAAAATGACCTAGATGGACTTCCAGGAAGATGATGTAGCAGTAAGCAACAGAGAAAACAGCCTCTCTGAGAGTCCCCATCCAGATGTGGGAAAATAGCACCATGAGGAAAACAAGAAGGAAGCAAGTGGGTCCCCTGGACCCAGGAAAAATCTAAAGTGTGAATTGTAGCCCACAGAGAGAACAAAAAGTAAAAATAAAAACTTCAACATGGAAGAAAGCAATAGCTGGCAGTGCCTTCAACCAGAGCTGGACTAAGAGGAGCTATTGGAACTTGGAGACACACAGTCACAGTGATGGTGATGGCTGACAACCCCAGAGGCCTCTGCAAAGAGATGCTGCAGTGGAGGGGAGCAGCAGACGTGGAGGACTACACTGCCTGGCAGGGAGTGCAGAGGACTCGATCCTCCTATGGGAGAGAATGATTGGCTGGGAGCCATGTTGGAGTCAGCTTGGATAAGCCTGGAACCAGAACTGCTGCCAGCTTCCCCTAGCAGCTCCTAGTTGGGCACAGAACCATGGAAACTGCTTGGACAGTGGCAAGCCCAGTGAGTCTGACTTCAAGGTGTGCCTGCCAAGGTTATCTATATTCCACCACAAAGCAACAGCTGGCTTGATTCAGGACTCTGTCCCCACAGGCTATCTACTAGTGAACCCAGAGAGAATCTTGGAAGTGTATTATTTTGATTTTGATTTTGTTTTGTTTTTCTTTCTTGTCTGTTTTCTTCATTTTATTCAGTTTTTTATTTCTCTTTCTCTTTCACTGTTTTGTGTGTGAGAGAGTGTTTCCTAATCTCTCTGTAGGTGTGGCTCTGTTCCATTCTACCTTTTATCTCTTCCACCACTCTTTTCCTTCAGTCTTCTGCACCAGTTTCCCCAAGTTGGCAGGATCCATCTTTGTCTTCCAATCTTACTTTTTCTACTTTTCTATTTTCTTTTTAATCCATTTTAAATTTTAATCCCTGAAGGCGAAGATGACACATTATGGACTTACATATTGCATACAATTATCTGGTTTGTTTTACATTTGGTTATATAACCACAAAGCTAGTTAAAAGTTGCAAATTAAGGGTTAGCTCAACTTGTTTTATAGGCTATGGTTGATGCTACTGGTACTGCTATAGCCGAAATTGACATAATTGTTCTAAATAGCTGTTGGCCCTGATAATCCATGACTGAGACTAATTAAGGGTCACAGAAAATATGGTGGCACAGTACCAAAGAACCAGGGACTAGGCCAAATCAGCAACAACTTTTCATCTTCAACAAACTGAAGAAGTAAGATCTTTCAACAGACTCAAAATCCCAAAACCAGCTAAAAAAAGAAAAGAAATGAGAAGATACTTAAACAAGATGCAACGCTAGACATCCAGTTCACCAAAGGCAAACCCAGGGGGCAATGAGGTGGGACAATCTGAAAGCCCCCACCAAAGCTCTCCAAAGTGGTAACCACAAAAAAATTGAATGAGGCTCAGAAAAAAATGAAATCAGGAATAATCTCTCAAATAACTACAGAGATTATGGAAATACACACCATGCTTAGCAATGTTAGAGCAGACACACACAGAAAAATGGACAACCTTAAGCAAATTATGGAAGTGCAGCATAGGAAACAAATGGAATCCATAAAACAGATTCAAGCAAATATCCAGGAGAATAAAAACTCCATTGAAATTACTCAAAGCAGATTAGGCCAATGTGAGGACAGGATTTCGGATATTGAAGTTAGGCTTGCATTTAGCTACCAGCAAAAGAAAGATTTCTCAAAAATAGCAAGGCACCATGAGAAATCAATCCAGCAGCTGCTAGATGAGATGAAGAATAATTTAAGGTTGATTGGAGTCAATCAACAAGCAGGAAATACCACAAATGACATTAAAAACATGTTCACAGACATCATGACAGAAAACTTTCTTGGTAGAGAAAAAGAATTTAACATACAAATAAGTGAGGCATATAGAATCCCAATTAGCAATGGTCAAAAAAAAAGTCTACATCCAGGCATATCATAGTCAAGATTCCAGAAATTCAACAGAAGAATAGAATCTTAAAAGCTGTTAGGGGAAAAAAATACCTATAAAGTAAATCCCATCAGAATCACAGCTCACTTCTCAGCACAAGCTCTCAAGTCAAGAAGAGCTTGGAGTGAAGTGCTCCAAGGTGTAAAGGAAAAAAACTTTCAACCTAGGTTGATGTATCCCTGAAAACTATCTTTCAAAATTAATAGAGAAATAAGATACTACCATGACAAAGAACATAGGAGGAAATTTATGACCACCAAACCAGCACTCCAAAATGTTTTGAAGGACATTGTAGAAGAAGATAATAAGGACTACGGCCCAATGAACTCCAATAGAAGGAATCCACCAGGAAAGGCAAACAATTGGAGGGAAGAAAAAAAAGTAGGGCAGCAAACAACAGGAAAATAACATGACAAGGATAGGTCAATACATATCAGTTTTAACCATCAATGTTAATGGTCTCAATTCACCAGTCAAATGGCACAAACTGGCATAATGGATCAAGAAACAATATCCACCAATATTATGTACACAAAAACACATTAAATTCACAAGGAATTTATAGACTGAAAATCAACCAATGGAAAACATTACTCCATGCAACAGAAATCCAGAAAAAAGTAGGTAGCTATTCTATTTGCAAACAAAATGAATTTCAAACCAAGAGTGATTAAGAGAGAAAGAAGGTCACTAGATCCTGGTAAATAGCACAATTCAAGAGGAAGATATAACAATTATTTATCAGTGCACCCAGCTATGTAAAACAATTACTAATGGACAGAAAAAAATCAAACAAACCCTAATACAATTGTATTAGGAAACCTCAATACCCTACTGTCACAAAAAGACAAGTCAACTAGACCAAAAATCAATAATGAACTATTAGAAATAAATCAATCTTTTAAGCAGATGGCATTAGTAGATGTGTTCCACCTCACAACATCAGAATACATATTCTTCTCAGTTGCACACAGGAAATTCTCCAAAATAGACATATACTGGTTCATAGAATATGCTTAAGTTAATGTAAATGAATTGAAATTACCCCATGCATACTACAATGAAATTGGAAATCCATGCCAAAGGAAACCACAAAAACTTCATAAACACATGAAAATTAAATAGAATCCTACTTGAACAACCAGTGGGTCACAGGTAAAATTAAAGAAGTAACTACAGAGTTTTTACAGTTAAAAGATAATGACAGTACAACATGCCAGAACTTGTGGGACACAATAAAAGTAGTCTTAAGAGAGAAATTTATAGCAGTAAGTACTCATATCAGGAAAACAGGCCAAGTATATATAAATAACTTAATGGTGAACCTCAAACTTCTAGAAAAAGAAGTGCAGGTTAAACCAAAAACTCACACAAGGGAGGAAACTATAAAGATTAGAGCAGAAATTAACACACTGGAGACTAAAAAAAAAAATACAAAG
This sequence comes from Hydrochoerus hydrochaeris, assembly GCA_004027455.1. Classification (NCBI taxonomy): domain Eukaryota; kingdom Metazoa; phylum Chordata; class Mammalia; order Rodentia; family Hydrochaeridae; genus Hydrochoerus; species Hydrochoerus hydrochaeris. The sequence goes on from PVLA01008962.1 coordinate 49,340, forward strand.
AACCCATGAATCTAAGAGTTTGTTCATTGGAAGAATAAGACAAACCCTTAGCCAACCTTATCCAAGAAAAAGGAAGGAAAAGACTCAAATCCACACAATTAGGAATGAAAATTGAGAAATCTCAACAGACCCTGCAGAAATCCAGAAAATCATGTATATCTACTGTAAAAATTTATATTCTAATATGATGGAAAATACAGAAAAAAATGTACACATTTCTAAATACATATGAATTACCAAAGCTGAATCAAGAAGATATAAAAATCCTCAATAACTCAATATCAATAAATGAAATTGAAGATGTAATTAAAAATCTATCAACAAAGCCCAAGCCCTTATGGATTGACTGTTAAATTGTACAAGAAATTTAGTGGAGACCTAAGACCACTACTTCTGAAACTCTTCAATGAAATTGAAAGAGAAGCAATACTCCCAAATTCATTCCTGGAAGCAAGCATTACTCTGGTTCCAAAACAAGAAAATGACCCAACTAAGAAAGAGAATTACAGGCCAATCTCCCTAACGAACAGTGATGCAAAAATCCCCAGTCAGATATTGGTGAACAAAATGCAGCAAATCATCAAAAAGATTGTACACCATGATAAGTGGGCTTCATCCTATGGATGCAGTGATGGTTCACATAAATCCGTAAATTTAACATACCATATTAGTGGAACCAATGACAAAAATCATATGATCATCTCAATAGATCCAGAAAAATTTTTTTGACAAAGTCCAGTACCAATTCATAATAAAAAACCTACACAAAATTGGAATAGAGGGTCTTTATCTCAATCTGATAAAGGCCATCTATGACAAAACAACAACCAACATAATACTAAAACAGAAAGTTTTCACTCTAAAAGCAGGAACAAAACAAGGATGTCCATTTTCTCCACTCTTATTCAACATAGTCCTGGAAACTTTAGCAGGAGCAAGTAAACAAAGAAAAAAATGAAAGAAATAAAGATAGGAAAGAAAAAAGTTAAACTGCTATCATTTGCAGATGACATGATGCTTTAATTAGAAGACCCCAAAAACTCCACCAAAACACTTATAGATTTAATAAGCAGATTCAGTAATGTACCTGGTTACAAAGTCAACGCTCAAAAATTAATAGCCTTCCTATACACAAATAATAAACTCACTGAGAGAGAAATCAGGGAAATAATACATTTTATAACAGTGTTCAAAAAATGAAGTACCTAGAAATCAATCAAAGTATACAAAAGACCTCTACATTGAAAACTACAGTACTTGGAAAAAGGAGAGTGAAGAAGATTTTAGAAAATGGAGAGATAACCCATGCTCTTAGGTAAGAATAACCAATATAGGGAAAATGATCATACTTTCAAAACTGTTATACAGATGCAATGCAATCTCAATCAAAATTCCAACTGCATATCTCACAGAATTAGAGGAAACAATCCTGAAATTCACTGGAAACCAGAAGCAACCTAGAATAGCAAAGGCAATCCTGGGCAACAAAGACATGACAAAGAGCATCACAATTCCCTGATTTGAAATGACACTATAAAGCTTCTGTGATGAAAATAGTGTTGTACTGGCAAAAAATAAAAAATAAATAAAAAATAAAAAAGCAGACCCAAAGACCAATAGAACAGATTAGAAGATGCAAAAACAGCAGCAGACATACTCAACCACCTTATCATTGACAAATGTGCCACATTAACTAGAAAAAAGATAGCCTCTTTAATAAATGGTGCTGGAAAAACTGGCTCTACACATGCCAAAGATTAAAACTAGACCCATACCTTGCACCATGTACTAAGCTAAAGTCAGAATGGATCAAAGATCTTAATATTAAAACAGAAACACTAACTCTGCTGGAAGAAAGAGTAGGTAAAACTCTTAAAGACATTGGTGTAGGCAAAGACTTCATGAACAGAAGCCACATTGCATAGGAATTATTGCAAAGAATCAACAAATGGGGTCTCACCTTACTGAAAAGCTTTTGCATAGCAAGACAAACCACCAATATAGTGAAGATAAAATCCACAACATGGGAGAAAATGTTTTCTAGCTGTTCCTCAGACAAAGGATTACTATCAAGAACATAAAAAGAACTTAAAAAAAAAAATCAGTCCTCCCAGATTTAAATACCCAATCCAAAAATGGGCATCTGAGATGAATACACACTTCTCAGATGAAATACAAACAGCAAATAAATATTTGAAAAATGTTCAACATCACTGGTCATTCAAGAGATGCAAATTAAAATAACACTGAGATTCCACCTCACCTCAGAAAGAATGGTTAGTACCAAGAAATCAACCAATAACAAATGCTGGAGGGTCTATAGGGAAAAAGTAACCCTTGTTGGTGAGAATGCAGACTGGTGCAACCAGTGTGGAAATCAAAGTGGAGATTCCTCAAAAAACTAGGATTGGAGGTCCCATTCAACCCAGCTATGCCCCTTCTGGGTATCTTCCCCAAAGAATTAAAAACATCATACCACAGTGATATATGTGCACCCGTGTTTATAACAGCACAGTGTTTAATTTTGAGATCATGGAAAGAACCTAAATGCCCATCAACTGAGGTATATAAAAGATGTGGTATTTTTATACAATGGAGCACTACTCAGACATAAACAATGATAAACTGGACATTTTATAGGTAAATAGATGCACCTTGAGAAAATATTCATTAGTGAAATAAATAAGATACACATGTAAACATCATATTGTTTCATTAGTATGACAAACTGAAAGAAAAAAACATATGCATATCTATATAAAAATAGTTAAGATAGTAACACTACTTAATTTCTTTGAGTTTGCTGAAGAGAAAGATTTGTGCTGGTATTTTTTGGACAAGTGAAGGCAGATGTCTTGTGCTCTGGGTGAATGATTTGAGGATGACAATGTGCACTGTATATACCATTCTAACCCACTGACGAAATGCTTTGAAATTTTATTGTAGTCTTTTTCTTTTCTTTCTTTTTATGTTTGAATGAAATTGGCTTGAAAAAAATACAAAGTGACCTAGTTGGGATGTTTTCACAGCCAGAAAGACAATTTACTGAGCCAGTATAGAGCATTTGAAGGGGTATATCTCAAAATGTAAGTTTCACTGAAACTGAAAGTAGTAAAGGGCTACTTCCACAAAAGGGCTAATTCCAGGAAATCAGTTGCTTTCTCCTCTAAAAAAACCCAGGAAAGTGATGTAATCAGAACTTGTTGCACACTGCAAAAAAAGTGTCCAAGGACAAATAAACCACTGGTGGCCTTTGGCAAATTCTTTTTTAGACACCAGATTTTTCCACTGGATCCATGTATATTCACAGAAGAGAAGGGAAGGCACTTAGGGACACGAAGATGTTTTGGGGTTTCTGCCATGTCTTGATTTTTTTATTTCAGTGTTGACAAATACACATGTATACTTTGTAAAAATTAATAACATTCTACATTTATGAAGTGCTCATTCTTTATGCAGATTTCTGCTTCAAAAATTTTTACTTAAAATCTCCTTAAAGAGGGCTAGCAGGTGGACAGACATATCCAGGTAATCAACTGTAAAATCCAGGATTTTTCAAATGTCATTCTCTAAACATTTATGTTTAAATTCAGTGCAACTCAGAGCAGAATCCTTATGGATATTGGAGAAAATTTACCAGGTTAAAACTAAAATTTATAGGAAAATGCAGAATACCAAGACTTGTCATGCAGTTTTGATTAAGAACAAAGTTTACAGTAATAAATACAGGATAGTGTTGTTGCAAGCATGGAGAAACAGATTCTTGAAAATCATTAGAGACAGAAGCAGACTCATGCATGTATGGGGAGTCAGGTCATTACAACTACAGGGAAAGTATGTTCTTTTCAGTAAATGGTGCTCGGCCAATTTACATCAGTGGGCACAGTAAAAGTAAAGCTCAATTCAATAATATTCTTGCTATTCAAACAATCAGTTTCAGGTAGATTGCTGATCAGAATTTGAATGGAAACACAAAATATATTTAGAAACTAAAAATACATGGTTTTTATATCTTTCAGTAAATAGTATTATGACTAGTAAGACAAAAAAATTAAATATAAACAAAGAATTGATCTGTTTGAAAACATTAAAATTTAAAAACCCTATTCATCCAAAGACACCATTAAGAGAATGAAAAGACAAGCCAAATCTTAACAAAATACACACATGCACACACCTGTCAAATTCAGAATATATAAATAATACTTCAAACAAAAACAAAACATGCAAAAAGAACAAAAACCTAGACAATGTGTTAGAAATATAAAAAAAGTCTTGAATATTCAAAACAGAAGTGCTCAATTTATATGATCATCATTAATGTTGAATAAAGGCAAGTCAAACTGCAATTGCTAAAACTGCATACTCATTAAAAGGATGAATATTTAAGATTTTGGCATGTTTAAGTTAGAGTGAGGGTCTGAGTGACCTTCTTGTTGCTGAGGCACTCAAAACTCTAAGGAGGAAAGATCTACTTTGGTTTTCAGCTTCTAGAATTTTGAGTCCATATAGTAGGCTGACTCTGAGGCAGGTGAGCATGGCAGGTGACAAGGCAGAGGAGAAACAGCTCATGATTGGAAATAGAATGAGCCTCATGGAAATGACTGGAAATAGCCTCTTCTACCAGGAAAACAGCTTGCTCAATGTAAGTAGTCCAAGATGGGATCAGGTGCAGAGGAAGATGGGACTTAAGCTCTTACCACATGAAGGTGGTAAGCAGACAGAGAGAAAGATAAAGGGGGAGGGAGGGAGAAACATTCTTTCAGGTCAGCCCTTAGTAATAAACCTCTTCCAATCAGGTTTCACCTCCCAACCTCACATTTGGCCATAAACTCATCAGCAGACTAACCCACTGATGAATGTCACGCATCCATAATCTAATCACTTCCCCAAATCCCCATTTACAAGCTCATGAATCTTTAGGGGAAGGATGCATCTAGATATAAACCATGATATTGTATGTGAAGCATTGGAAAATCTTATTAAGAAAACATAAATTACTATTTACATTTTTAAAAAAGAATAAATTCATACCATAAAATTAATTCTATTTCTAGGTTTATAAAAATATTATTAGTAAATCTAACAATTTGGAAGAATCTAAAAATGTAATTTTTAAACAAATGCAGCCAAATATAGAAAAAATATTGTGTAATCCATTTTACCTAAATATGAAAATCAAAAATGTATGGGGCTAAAAGTGAATTAAGTTTCTTGACTAGTTACCCTACTGAATTTCCCCCAGAATTGGTGAGTTGAAACAACAGTGCTTGCTATCTCACAGTTTCTTAAGAAAATAAAAACTTCCCTTCCTCACTGAATGTTGCCAAGAGGCCATTCTCAACTGCATGCTTACTGAACCTCTTCTACCAGGAAAACAGCTTCCTCAGTGTGAGTAGTCCAAGATGAGATCAGGCGCAGAGGAAGATGAGACTTAAGCTTTTATTACCTAGACCTGGATGTAAATTCCTTAAATTTTAGATATTCTATCTTCTTACTTACTTTTCTCTTATTGCTGAGGCAAAATACCTGACACCCAAAATGAAGGGAGGAAAGATTTATTTAGCTCACAGTTTGTGGAGGTTTCACTCTATAATCAGCTGGCTCCAAGGTGGGGGAGCATGGCACAGGGTCAACAGTTAAAGGTGGAAAAAGACAGCAAAAACAACAAGAGCAAAAATGGAGAATAGCAAGCCTCTTTTCCTCCCTTATATTGTAAGAAGACTACCTGCCCGTACCATCTCTCTGTCCTCCTCTTGCACAGGATAAGGATGTTTGCAAAGTAAGGAATCTGACTCCTTGTTGAGTATCTTAGTTAAACTTCTAAACTTCTCAAGTTGACACAACCTATCAACCATTACACTATTGAAAAACAGATTTGTTCACTATGAGACACCGCTGAGCTAGGGTTTCCAGAGAAATGAAGCCCCTTGTCACAATCTTTCCCTGACCTCTCTTTCAATCCTATTTACTGAGATATGCAGAGCTGGCTTTATTGAAACAGATGTTCCCATAACTGGCTAAAAGAAATGTGATTCAGTCCAGCTGAGGTGCCTTCTTGACTCATTGCAACATGCGGGCAAGAACTGTATGACCCCCCCACCCACTGATGGCTGGAATGAGGGCTCAAGGAAGATCCTGTGAGATTCCAGGGCTAAGATATTAGATACCATCTCATCTGAGTACATGAGACTCAGTAAGAATTACATTCCCAGCAGTAAAGATGCCAGACTTACATACATAAAACTATCTGTTACGTTGCTAATTGGAGACCCATTGTGCCTGGTAGAAATTTGCCATTTTTCCATATAACCAATAGGTATAAAGTTTCTTTTCTCTAGCACTCTGCTATGAAACCCACCCACCTCCCTTACTGATACCAGTAAAGCCATGAACTTTTGGACTTTGTTCCACAAAAAACATTGGTCAATTCAGAGTTCATCAACTGCAGGACTTTCTCTTTACCTTTATTTTATATCCGTGGGCCATGTTGGTAGGTGGGATAGACTCTGCATGGTTTCAGTAGTCCACATCCAGGGATAGGAACTGTACCAGGAATTGAGAAGCCAAATAGTAAGTGGAAATGCCACCTGGGAATGTTTGTGGATTTCTATTTCTTGATTTACATGGCAGTATAAGAATGCACCCACTTTTTCCAAAAAATTATGTATTATAGAAGTATAATTTGATTAATTCTCTCTCTGTGTATGATTTCTCAATTATTGTTTTAAAGAGAAAATCAATAATCTCAGCTTTCTAGATTTAGGAGGGCAAGAATGAGAATAATTTCCATCTTAGAAATCCAGGTGAGTGATGATAGGAACTTAGACTAAAGACAGTGAGATTTCATCAGATTCTTTATAATTTCCAAATTTAGAGTAAATAGGGCTTACAGTTTGCTACAATCTTCTCTTCTAACATAATTTCTACCTCTAGGCTGGGAGAAGATGACATAGAAGAGTTTGCATATAAGACATTTAAGGGCCAGAGTTGAAAGAGAGAGAGAGAGAGAGAGAGAGAAACAAAATTCAAATTTGGGGCTGGGGTTTTACCCCAGTGGCATAAGTGTCTTCCTGGCAATCACGAGGTCTTGAGTTTGCTCCCCAGTACAAAAAAAAAAAAAGAGGAACAGAGTTGTCAGAGAACTGAATGGCTGTGTACAGGATGCTGAAGTCCCAAGGATTAGCAACAAAAATAGTCACAAGGGAGAGGCACTCCCTAAAATCTCCAGTGAATGAGTTATTGGAATATCCAAGAACCAGAAATCAGAAGTAAAGTGACTCATACAGTCCAATGACGTGTACACGTAACACATTTTATGTCTTTATTGTTTCTATTTGTTGTTTTGTGTCTTTCTGGCAAGGGAGAAGTATTGAGGGGATAAGGGTAAAAATAGAATGATCTAGAAGCCAAAATGAAGAAGCATCCAAACCACCTCAAAAGTTCTATCAAATTAAGAACATGAGAACAAAAACAACAACTACAGACAAAAGCCTGCCTACCTCAAAAATAAACTAACTCTCACACATAGCTTTAAGTTTTCTGTATTTCACCATCTTCTCCACTGGCCTATAAAACCTAACCCATGATTTTAGGTGAGATTTACTAGATAATGTATATAAGAGGCTTATCATATTATCAAGCACATCATTTAAAACTTGGTGCCTTCAATTCAATATAAAATATCAAAATTATTATTATGCAACTACACCAAGGGAAGTGTTCAAGTCATGAACTTATAATAATAATGTATTATATTTCACATCGTTATTCTAACTTATGATATTTCATACTTTTTTGTAAAAATATCAAATCAGGACCACAATATATCTGAAGTTCTTACTGTAGAGTTTGGTTTCTATGTAAGATAAAAATTATTTAAAGACATTGTTATAGTCAACATTATGCTAAATGAACAAAAACTGAAAACTTTCAGTCTAAAATCAGGAATAAGACAAGAATATTCACAGTCACCAGTCTTCTTCAAAATAGTTCTGAAAACTTTAGCTCTAGCAATTAAACAAGAGAAAAAAAATAAAAGCACTAACAATAGGAAAGAAAGAAGTTAAATTATCATTATTCATGCATGACATGATACTCTGCTAAAATGTCACCAAAAGACTTCTGGATATAATAACAAAATTCAATATCATAGATGGGTACAAAGTCAACATTCAAAAATCAATAGTCTTCCTGTACACAAATAACAAATTCACTGAGAGTGAAATTAGGAAAACAACAACTTTCACAATTGCATCCCCCCAAAATGAAATACCTAGGAGTCGGCCTAATGAAGGAAATAAAAGACCTCTAAATTGAAAACTACAACACTCTGAAAAAGAAGAATGAAGAGGATATCAGAAAATGGAAAGATATCTCTTGCTTTTGTGTAGGAAAAACCAATATAGTGAAAATGGCCATACTTTGAGAACCATTACACAGATTTCATGCACTTCTGATCAAAATTCCAACAGTATATCTCACAGAATTAGAGAAAACAATTCTCAAGATCACTTGTAACTACAACAGACCTAGAATATCAAAGGCAATTCTGGGCAATAAAGGCATGGCATCACAATCCCTGACTTGAAATTATACTACAAAACTACTATGGTGAAAAAAGTATGGCACTGGCAAAAAAAAAAAGCAGGGAGGAAAGACCAGAGAATGAATGGAACAGCTTAGAAAATGCAGAAACAACTCCTCTTATCTTTGACATAGATACCAAACACATTAATTGAAAGAAAGATAGTATCTTTAATAAATGCTATTGGCTTTGCACATTCTGAAGATTAAAACTAGATCCATATCTTTCACCATGCACTCAACTAAACTCAAAATGGACAAAAGATCTAAATATTAAAACAGAGACATTAGATCTGGTGGAATATCAAATAGGTAGAAATCTTGAATATATTGGTGTAGGCAAAAACTTTATGAACAAAACCCCAAACACACAAGAGATAACACAAAGAATCAACAGTTGATATTTCATCTTATTTAAAAAAAACTCTTGCACAGCAAGAGAAAACACTAACAGAGTGAAGAAATAACCCACAGTATAGGAAAAAATGTTTGTCAACTGTTCCTCAGACAAAGGATTACTACTGAGAACATATAAAGAACTCAAAAATAGACCCCCCCAAATTTAAAGACCCAGTCCAAAAATGGGTATCTTAGATTAAAAAGTACAAACAGCAAATAAACATATGGAAAAAATATTCAACATCACTGTTCATTCAAGAGAAGCACATTAAAACAACACTGAAATTCCATCTAATCCCCCCAAAAATGGCTATTATCAAGAAATCCACTAAGAAATGCTGGCAGGGATGTGGGGATACAGGAACCATTCTCCACTGCTGGTAGGAGTGTAAACTGCCACAACCCCTTTGGAAATCACTGTGGAGATTCCTCAAAAATCTAGTACCAGAGATCCCATTTGACCAAGCTCTTCCCCTCCCAGGTATTATCCTGAAAGAAATAGAGGCCTCATACCACAGAGATACTCAAATTTCCATGTTTATAGCAGCACAGCTTGTAGTCACCAAATCTTTGAAACAACCCAAATGCCCATCAACTGATTAATAGATACAGAAGATGGGGGTTTTTCATACAATGGAGTACTACTCTTCCACAAAGAATGATAAGTTTGGTAAATAGATGCATAAAACCAAGCTAAACGGAACAGAATAAAGCTAATCAGAACAGAACAATGAAAGTGATACAGGACTTCAAAACAAAATAGTAAATCAACAATCGGCACCATAATAGCTCTTGTTTTCTTCAAAATAGATGTCTATAATATCAGACATAATGAAATCAAATAAAAAAACAGAAAAAACAATCAAAGCAAAAGAATGAAAACATGACAGGACTTCAAAACAAAATAATAGGAAATCAGCACTGGTTACTATGATACTTCCCATTCTTTTCAAAATAACTGCCCATATCATCAGACACAGTAAAATCAAACACAAGAAGACAGAATAAAACCAAACATAACAAAACTATGAAAACAATACAGGAATTCAAAATGAGATAATAGGAAATTAACAATGGTTACCACCTTCCCTTTTTAGATGTTTCCTCCCCTATCACTTTCATAATATCTATTGTACGTTTTGGATCCCACTAACTCCTTTAGCTTTTTACTCTAGGAGATAACATGATATTCACCCATATGAGTCTGACTCATTTCACCCATGAGCATGACCTCAGGTTACATCCATTTACCTACAAGAGCCTCAAGATTATCTTTCTTTATAGCTGAGTAGCTTTCCATTGTATGAAAATACTGTCTTTCTTATGCATTCTGCAGTTGATGAGCAATCTACTGCTGCTTTTTTCTGGTTTTCTGTTATATAGAATATTGTTTTTTCCACTGAGTTTCAGTCTATGAATTGCCTTTTGGCTTAAATTGTTTCTTGTGTATAGCATATTGACAGATCTTGTTCCTGGATCCACTCTCCCTGTGTTTCATTTTATTGGTGAATTGAGGCCATCTAAATTAATGGTCACAATCAGCATGCATTAGCTTATCTCTATCAGGCTATCTACCTACTTTTGGCCCCCACTTTTACTCTTTATTCAACTGCCTTTCCTGTTTGGCAGTCCCCCTTTGCTGATATTCCTGGAACTGTGGTCATCTTTATCTCTCTGGAATGTATTTCAGGGCTTGTTATAGGGTTGGTTTAGTGGTCATTAATTTCTTCAGTATTTCTTATCATGGAAGTATCTAATTTTTCCATCAATTGTGCAAGATAGTTTTTCAGGGTTCATCGATCTGGATTGGGACCTGTTTTCTTTCAGGATTTGAAACACTTCGGTCCAAGCTCTTCTTGGACTGACTTTTGATGGTTTGTGTTGAGAAAGCTGCCATGATTCTGCTTGGCTTTCCTTTATAGTTGATCTGTTTCTTTTCTCTAATAGCATTTAATATTCTATTCTTTTGTTGGATTTCTGGGATCTTGATTATTATATGTCTAGGTATAGATTTACTCTGGCCATAGCTAGAGTTCTATATGCCTCACTTTTCTGCATGCCAGTTCCTTTTCCCATGTTTGGGAAGTTTTCAGCTATTACTTCTGGAAATAGTCTTCCTATGTGATTTGTGTTCGTCCCCATATTTTGCTGACATCTATCACTCTTAAATTATGTTTCTTTCATCATCTTGCAGCTGTTGAATTTTTATGTCCTGGTTCCTTGTTATTTTTAAGAGATCTTTTTTTTCCCAATCACTAGCTGCAATTCTGTCTTTAAGATCTGAAAGTTTATCTTCAGTCTCTTTCAAGTGGTTTTGCCAGCTTTTAATGGAGCTTTTAATTTTCTGGATATCTCTCTGATTCTTTCTCATGCATGGAAATTCCTCCCTATATTATTCATTCAAGATTTCCATCATTTTCTTATGCTACTCTTTTGTGTATGCCTTTTTAAAATATGCTTAGCAATTCTTTCATTATGTCTAGGATTTCTTCTTTTACCTGAGATATTATTTCTGATTTGATTACTTTTACAACCTCATGAAGTTGTTTCTTTACTTCAGTTTCTATCCTTTTAGAGATTTCAGGCATTTGACTTCCATTTTTTTCTATGTCTGTATCTCCCAAACTTGTTCTGTGTGAGCTGGATGTCTGAGAGTGCCTTTTGCCCCTTCATCTTGACATTTTCCTGGATACCTCCCTATGAGTCAGTTACCAGGCACTTTCCACATTGGCTGCCCCAGCACAGTGTAGGGGAATGGGCCAACACCTGGGTTTCTCTGAAGCCAGGTTCCCAGGGAGTCAGCAGTGCATGGGGAAGTCTCCAGACATGTGCAGCTACACTGAGGCTTCCCTAATGGCCATGGGTGTGTGGTGGCAAGGCTGCTTCCTCTCTCAGCCTGTTTGGCCACATAAGGACTCCCTTGGTGGTGGGAGGTGTATAAGGACATGTTTGTATGATTCTCCTGGCCCACACTGGCTGCCCAAGGGAAGCAAGTGTCCTCCAATGTCCTGATGGATAGGGAACAAATCTGGTTGTTTCTCACAACCCTTATAGGTTACCTAAGGGAAGGAAGCATCTAGACAGTGGCAGGCATGCAGGGGCAGGTCTGGCTGTTTCTCACTGACTGTGCTGGTTACCTAAGGGCAATAAGCATCCAGATGGTAGAGAGCATACAGGGGCAAGCCTGAGACCAATGAAGTGAAGTAAATCAAACACACATGTTTAAATACCATATTGCTCCTCCAGTATGATAAATAAACTGTAAAGAAGGACCAAAATGTATAACAGGTATTGTGAAATGGGAATAAAATATTCAGATGGAGAAGGAAACTAGGGAGGGTGCAAGGGAAGGGAAAGAAGAAAAAAATTTTAAAAAGGTGAGAAAAAATGGAAATAAACCTTTTGTAAGCAAGGAAAGGAGGAGGATTTGAAAGAAGGTTAGAGGAATAGAAAAAAATCAAGTTATATCATGCATAGGTACAAATTCCCTATGATGAATGTGATCATTATGTACATCAAAAATGAACCTGTGAAGTCTAATTGAAAATAAATAAATAAATAAATGGTATTACAATCATCCCTCTACAGGCAGGATATTTTAATCAAATTAAACTTGCTTTATTCACTGCATACACTATGAGAACTATGTGAGGCAACATGGCAATAAGCATATTCTAAATCTTGGCATTATAATGGTACTTCTGTTCATGAACTTAATTTGTTACACTACTCTGTTGGTCACAAAACAAATCAAATTTCCCCATAAAGTTCAATATAAAAATGGTCAATCTTCTCTGATCCCTGTGAACATGGTTGAAAAACAATTTGGGTCATAAGCCACATCAAATTTCCCCACAAAGTTCAATGTGAGGTCAACCTGTTGTGAAACTTATGTATGTTTTAACTTCAAAAATATGACACAAAGTAAAGTACTGTACACACAGTGCAAGATAAAAAATGAACACTAGCCTTGCTTGAGGTGACTTTTGGAAGGAGTTTCCTCTCTTGTCTTTTAGCCAAAGGCCAATTTTGACAAAAGATCTGTCTTGCGCTACTTGTTTTTCCCCCTACGTTGCATAACCTCCTGGAAATAAGAGGCCACATTATTCTTCATTAAATTCAACACTTTGTTCATTATAGTTATGTTGAGGTGGTGCTTCTCAAAGAGATCCTGGCACTCGTTCCATTTCTCCATAATGTGTTTTATCACATCACACTAACTTTTTCCCTGTCCTGCCACAACCATGGGTCAAAGCAGGGAAGATGGCTCTACTCTTGTTCCTTGGAGGAAGATGGGTGCAGTTGTGTTTGTCACTAGATTCAGAGTTGGAAAATGAGACCAAAATTTTACCACCCACTTCTATTTGGGAGCAAAAGTGTCCCTGAACTGAGGTGTTGCTGTGTACTATATTAGAACTTTGTCCTAAGGTTGTCTTCATCACTAACCATTGCAGAAAAGCTATTTTCTTCTAGGCATTACATGAATAAAGGTCTATCACAAATGATATGGGGAGCTGAACTGTGAAGTTCTGGAAGGAGGATCAAAGGATTAAACAGTCACTAAGCACTTTGTAATGAAGCATTGGGAAGGACACAAATGCTGGTGATTTGGGGAACTCCAAAAGTATATGCACTTGTGGATGCCAAATTAAGATCAGAGAGCCATGCAGACCTGCTGCATCTGTTATCACTACCTACAAAGCCTCACTGCACAAGACTAGTGTTGTGGGTTCTCTTTCCTTCCTTGTTCCCTCTGAGATCCTCTCACTGGCACATTCTGACCTAGGTAGCTTCAGAGAATAGCGTTTGGCAAACTGCACTTCTCAGCCTGAGGCTCACACGGCAAAGCCAAGATAATAATAGGCCATGTAACACAGTTAGCTCTGATCACTTTTGAATTGGATTCAAAGACAACATTTTCATTTCTCTACACAGAAAAAAGCCACACATTTACCATAACAACTTGTTAGCATAAACCCACTTAAAATAATATGTAATAAGGTGCTGTTGTGCTAAGAAAGTTGCTCAATATCAAGCAAATGTATTTCTATTGCAATGAGGCACATACCACATAAATCCATCTGGCATGAGACTGTACTGCAAACTCAGGTTTATGTCTGCAGAGGATGGGTAGTAGAGCTATGAGCTGAAGCTAGAAGAAGAGAACACTCTGGGAACTAGAGACTATCTTAGTGATTGGGATACCTGATGCTATGGTGAAGAAAAGCGAACAGATGGCAGTTATCAAACACTTTTGGCACTTAGCTACCACCATAGTGATGGTGAAATGTGAAACACTTTTGGATGGAACATTTTGAATCACTGGAAGTTACATATTAGCACTATGAGTGTAGATCCTGTGTCTCCAAGGAAGTGTGTGGCACAGATGGCTGTAATCCTACTGATTTGTACAAGAGACATAAATAAATCAACCACTATTTAGTTAAGCAACTGGGATTTGGAAGTTAGACATCAGAGACTTTAACTTACCCTGATTAATGCAATGATATGTGGAGTGCTACTAATTTTTGCAATGTGATTTCATAGCTGGCAGTATCAGTCAGTTTCCTCTTAACAAAATATCTGAGGCAGATTACTCATGAAGAAATGGTGTTTGTTTATCTCAGTTTGGGAAGCTGCATGTCCAAACAGCATTATGCACATGCTGAAAAGCTCCTCATCTAACATTCACTGGCTGCATCATTTCATATCAGACTGCAATGGAATAAGATGTGTGCAAATAAGGGATCTCATCTTAAATAGGGAGTCAAAGAGCTGGATAGGGCAAGCCCAGGCTTTAAGAAACAATCATCTTGTGAGAACTCATTAGGGCCCCATAAGAAATACTCAATTCCTTTCAATCACTATTGATTTAGGTACTTCCCTGTTGACCTCACCTCTTAGGTTCCCACTAACTCAGTATCGGCACACTGGAGACCACGCTTGCAATGCACATACCTTAGGCAAGAAACTACATCCAAACTGTAGCCTAGCTGCTTAATATTTTTCATTCTTTGTCTAACAACTCAGTTGTATGTTTTTGTATTTTTAACATGAAGTATATTTCTCCAAATACTGTTTGCTTTAAACTATATTCTCCAAATTGTGAACTCTTGAGGCAAACTTCCATTGATACTGATAAAATTTAATTTGAAAGAATGGGTGTGCTATTAGTTTATTTTGAAATAGTTTTACTAATAAATGGTCTCTAACTGAAATAATGTGAGTTTTTTACACTTACACAAATTTTCTATCTGTTGTAGTTTAGTCCAAATATGATTTAAGCCTCTTTGTTTACTTTAGGTATAATAAATCTGAATTGGAGATCCACCTCTGCCTGGCTGACACTGTCACCAGATGGCTCCTTCTTGCGGGCAGCCAGTGCTGGCAGAGAGAACCGGACAGATCTGCCTCTGCTTGTTGGCTGCCACCACTGGAAGGCTTCTTCCTGAAGGAAGCCAGTATGGGTAGAGAAAGCCAGTAGGCCCACCAAGCACCACCACCGAGGAAGAATGAAGGACTTGCTCAGCATATCTAAAGAAGACATAGATTAAAAAGAGGAGCATAGGAAAATGATGGAAACCTTGAATGAACAATATAGGAAGGAATTATAATGCATGCAGCCGATTCAAAGAGATATCCAGGAAATTAAAAAGTCAATCAAAACTGCTTGAAAGAGACTAACAATAGACTTTCAGACCTTGAAGACAGGATTGCAGCTAGTACTTGTGAAAGAAAAGATCTTTTAAAAATAATAAGGAACCAGGAAATAATTCAATGGCTACAAGACAATGCAGAGAAATAATTTGAGTGACAAGTATCAGTGAAGAGGCAGGGATCAACACAAATGAAATTTAAAAGGCTATTTACAGAAGTAATAGCAGAAAACTTCCCAAACATGGGAAAAGAATCTTGTATACAGATAACTGAGGCATATAGGACTCCAACTAGCCATAACCAAAGTAAATCTACATCCAGACATATAATAATCAAGACCCCAGAAATCCAACAAAAAATAGAATATTAAAAGCTGTTAGACAAGAGAAACAGATCACTTATAAAGGAAAAACAATCAGAATCACAGCAGACTTGTCAGCACAAACCATCAAGTCAAGAAGTGTTTGGAGTGAAGTGTTTCAAATCCTGAAAGAAAACAACTTCCAACTCAGGTTGGTGTACCCTGCAAAAATATCTTTCATAATTGATGGGAAAATTAACTTTCATGATAAAAAACAACTGAAGGAATTCATGACCACCAAACCAACGCTACAGAGAATGCTGAAGGATATTCTAGAGAGAGATAAAGATGATCATGGTTCCAGGAACAGCAGCAGAGGAGGATTGCCAAACAAGACAGGCAATTAAACAAGGGGTAAAAGTCAGAGACCTATAGCATGAGGACAGCATGGCAGAGATGAACCAATGTATGCTGGTTGTAACCATTAATGTAGATTACCTCAATTCAGCAATAAAATAAACACAGGGAAAGTGGATCAAGAAATAAAATCCATCAATTTACTGTATATAAGAAACACATTTAACTCAAAAAGAAAATCAAATCATGGGTGAAATGATTTGTACTCATCCGGGTGAACACTAGCATAAAAAACAGAAGGAGTTAGTGAGATCCAAAAATAAAACAGATATTATAAAAGCAATAGGGGAGGAAACACCTAGGAGGACAAGGTGGTAACTGATGTTAATATCTTACTGTCTTGAACTCTTGTAACATTTTCAAAATGTGTTAGGTTTGGTTCTGTTCTGTCTTGTTTTGTTAGATTTTACTGTGTCTGATGGTATGGGCAGCTATTTTGAACATAATGGGATGTATTATGGTAATCATGGCTGGTTTCTTATTATCTTGTTTTGAAGTCCTATAATGATTTCATCCTTTTGTTTAGTTGTTTTTATTTTAGCCTTTTGTTTGATTTTTTTATGTGTGATGGTATGAACAGCTATTTTGAAGAAAGCGAGACATTATAATAACCATTATTCATTTCCTGTTATCTGGTTTTGAAGTCTTGCAATGCTTTCATTCTTATGTTTTGATTGATTTTAGTCTGTTTTCTATTATTTGATTTCATTGTGTATGAGGGTATGGACAGCTATTTTGAAGAGAACAAAAGACATTATGGTAACCACTGTTGATTTCCTATTGTCTTGATCTGAAGTCCCATAATGGTTTCATTCTTTTTTTTCTGACTGATTTTATACTATTTGTTTGGTTTGGTTGTATTGTGTGTGAAAGTATGGACAACTATTTCAAAGTAAAGCAGACATTATGGTAGCCACCAAAAAAAAAAAAAAAAAAAAGAAAGAAGTCTAAATTGTTTTTTCTATTTCCATTTATTTGAACTAACCAAAGCCAATTAATCTTAAAAGTCAAAACAGTTGGCTAAAAGGGTGGTTCCTATAACCCTAATCATTGGATAATGGGATTGAAGTGACTTCAATTTTCTACTTGATCTTTATTTTTTTAGTACTTACAATGCTTGTCTTGTAGTAAAGACAATGAAAGTACTTCTTTTTAAATATATGTCACTTAAATACACATTTACTGAGATACTGAATACCTCAAATATTGCAATTCAATTTTTCCTGTAGTTAGTGAAAATATATTTACTAAAAACAACTACTTATACAAAGTTGTGATTATAGAAAATGTCAAGTGTTTTATGGTGGAATAAACTGAAATAGCATAAATAGAATAGAAATGATAGTTTGTTTTGATGACTATGTCAAAGGATTATGATAGTAGACATCTATATTTTAGGCAATGTCCAGTTCAAAAGAATAGACTATTCTCCTAGAGGCATGAAAAATTGAATCAGACCTCTAACATTTGGGAAATCTTTGTATAACAATCAGGGCACTGAATTCAGAATAAAACTCATAGCCAAGGTCTCCAGTCAAAAAAACAGATAGATGATAGATAGATAGATAGATAGATAGATAGATAGATAGATACACAGATACACAGATACATAGATAGAAATATACATACATACATACATACATACATACATGTTCAGGGAATTGAAACGGTTTTCTCATTATACTACATTTCTAGCTCTTTATAACTATTTTTAATCTTTGTGATAGGGACTTGTAAATTATTATCTGGATCAATCCTGTGATCTCCTGCCTCTGTCTCACAGAGTGCTGGGATTATAGCCATATGTCACTGTGCTGAGTTTTCCAATATCTTCTTTAGCTGGTGTGTTAGTCAACTCTCCAACAATATAACATAGTATCTAAGCAAAATAGCAAATGAAGTCTTTTTGACTCATGGTTTCAGTTCATGGTTTCCTGATTATGTTCCTTTCGGCCTGTGACAGCACAGTATATCATGGCAGAAGCATGTGGTTGAGGATGCTACTCTCCTTATGTTGGCCAGGAAGCAAACAGAGGGAGATGAGAGGCTGGGGCCCCAGTGTTCCTCTCAAGGGAGTGATCTGCATTGCCATAGGCTTCCCACCTCCCACTAGTATATCACCTCCCACTAGTGTATCAGCTTGGGGCAACACTTTCGACACATGAGCTTTTGAGGGACATTTAAGATCCAAATCCTAGCAGCAAACAGAGAAATTTTAGACACTAAAAAGTTTTATTTCCACTGAAAATGATTTTTAACATTTATGATGTATTTCCAAACACATTATGAAGACTTCTTAGATTTTACCGTACTTTCATTGTAGTCAAGGGTGATCACATATTTTTGAATTATTCTACCCAAAAGTTATGTATAATAAATTAAGTTCCTCACTACTAGAAAAAGTCTCTATTTTGCATGTAATATGAGGTAGCATTTTGTCTCTCTATATAATTCTAGATCACATTATTGTGTTTTTTATACTATAATGGATAAAAATCTTGCTTTTATATGTAAGCAAACAATATTCCAATGGAAAGTTATCTTCTCCTTCATTTTTGGAATGTAAACATTATACCAAGAAAATGAGGAAAATTTGGCTTTGTAGATAAAGTAGATGTCTTATAACATTCTTTGATCATTGTTTAGCTTTCTTTTACTCTTTTTCCTCCATCTGAAATTCTAATAATGTGCATATTGTACATTTTTGACTCATCCTCTCTGTAAGTCTACTTTTTTTGGGGGGGTAGGTTGCATCTACATTTTTTTATTATTTAAAGAGAAACAAAAGCATTTAAAGGGTAGAGATTATACAGAATTTCAAAAAAAAAGATAAACAATAAGAAATCACTAGTTGATAAATTACATATTGTCCTCTTAGAAATAGTTGTTCAAGTTACAAAATTAAAGCATATAAAGTAGATATTCAAGCAGTGAGAGTGTAAACAGCTACACATGCATGAGTCTCCACATGTATTTCTATCCTTTCTGTATTAGAGGGAAAAACAAAACATAGCAAGACACAACAAAACAAATTCCTATAAAAACATGAAACCAAAAAGTCATATAAAACCACAGTATAAGGTGATCTAAAATGATTACTGTGTTGTTTCTTATTATCTTCAATAGAATTGTCTATATCATCATGCATAATTGAATATAGCAATATAATTGAGTATAGCAGTACATAACAATATTAGTAAAAAAAACATTGTAGACAGTATAAAACTTTAAAGGCAGGTAATAATCAAACTAGTGTGGATATTCTAATGAATCTTGTCATCTTCAGTGCAGTTGCCTATACTCTCAGACTTAATACTATCAATCATAGCAGCTTTGAATAAAATCTATCAATACTAAACAGCGATCCAATAAACCAGATTTGATTATGATCAGTCATGGTAAAACACTGTATGTTTCACAGAGATTTAGATTAACTTAATAGGAAATTAAGGATGATTGCTGTACTATATCCTATTATATTTCAGATTGCTGTCTGTGCCCTCAAATCTAGTACAAGTAGAATAACTGGAACAAAATATAATACATCTAAGCAGAGTAGTGTAAGTAATGTGGGTTTTAAATTCTAGCCATCCTTCTCTGCCTAATTTCTGCTATGCTATTTTTCTGCCTTTGTCAACTTTTCTCCTTCACTCTATTGCCTGCCCCACTCATTGAGGCCTTTCTTCCACTGTTCCTAAAATCCTTGTATTTTTTTCTCTCTCTCTAGAATGTACTTCAGTATTCTCTGTAGGATTGGATTGGTGGTCACAAACTTGCTCAGTTCCTCTTTGTCATGGAAGCATCTTGTTTCTCCATTAATTTCTAGTGACAGTTTTGTAGGGTACATCAATCTGGGCTGTAGGTTATTCTCTTTCAGGGTTTGGAATACTTTGCTCCAAGCTTCTGTTGACTGATGGTCTGTGTCGAGAAGTAAACCATGATCCTGATGGGCTTACCTTTATATATAATCTGTTTCTTTTCTCTGATGGCTTTTAATATTGTTTTACATTGAATTTCTGGCATCTTGATTATTATATGTCTGGGTGTAGCTCTGTTTTGGTTGTAGGTGGCTGGAGTTCTGTATGCCTCACATAACCGAATGTCATTTTCTTTTCCTTTTCCCATGCTTGGGAAGTTTTCCTTAATTATTGCCATGAATAGCCTTTGTAATTCTCCTGTATGTATTCCTGATTCTTTGTTCACATTTCTTATTCTTAAATTGTAGATTCTCTTGTCATCTTCTAGGCTTTGTATTGTTACTGCCTGTTTCCTTGTTATTTTTAAGAGATCTTTCCTTTCATGATCACACACTGCAAACTTGTTTTCAGGTTTTGATAGTCTATCCTTAGTTTCTTTTAAGGAGTTTGGCCAGCTTTAAATGGAGTTTTTAATTTCCTAGTAGTCCCTTTGAATCTGCTTCATGTATTGTATATTTTTTTATATTCTTTATCGAATGTTTCTCTCCTTTTTTGTGTTCCTCCCTTCTTCCATCTGTATCTTCCTGAGAGATGCTTAGCATTTCTTTTATTACTCTACTCATATCTTGCTTCACCTGATTTAATATTTCAGATTTGAGCTCGTCTACAAGGTCCCGAAGATATCTCTTAATGTCCATTGAAGCCATGTCTGATGTTGTATGTTTGCTGCCCTCAGTCTCCCTTGTTTTTCCCTCTCCTGGATCAGTGCTCTCAGAGTTCTGGGCTGGGGGCCTCCTCTTGCATCTCTCTCCTGTCATGGTTCCAGCTTCCTCCACACAGGTGTACAGTGCAGGCCCCAGCCCCCTTCCCTGTTGGTCATGGTTCCTCCAAACCACGCTGATGAGGGACCTCCACCCTCTCCTGCCTGCTCTTGTCACTAAGATGTAAGCAGGGGCTGTGTATGCTTGCTCCTCCCCACCAAGCCAGCCAAACTTCAGGGACCTTCACCAGGTTAGTGTGTGCTAGGCACAGGGAATTGATTTGGGATGGCTCACTGGGTCCTGGCCAGGGGCATGGCCCAGTCCAAGCAAATCCCATGAATCTGCTCTGGAGAGGGAACAACCAACTGAAGTCACTGTCATTCCCAGTTCAGGCTCCTCCTGCCGGATTCCAACATGTCACCCATTTGGTTGCGCCCTTCTTGTGGCAGTGGGAGGGTCTCATTCCCAGCACTGACTGTGGATCAATGAAGGCCCCTTTGCTGGCTCTGCTCTCCATTGGGCTCACCAACCCCCGACTTCAACCCTACTGAGGCTCCTGTGAGTGGCGGCGGAAACAAGTTTGGGCAGCTCTGCCGGCTAGCGCAGATTAAAGCTGGCGCAAATTCAGGCCCGCACAAATTTGGCAGGTTGCAGTGAAAACACTGTGTCCCGTAATTTTTAGGTGTTCCAATTGTAGTCCCGATGTGTTTGATGAGGTTTTTATGTTTTAATTTCTTCCTGTGTCAAGGATGTTTTATTCTGGCATATGAGTTGTTTCTCCCAGAAGGCTTTGTGTTTTGTTGCTTACTGATCATCCATCTTGACTTCTTCTTTAAGTCTACTTTTAGAGTGTCTTTTTTTCTTTGCTTTTAACATGAATTCCTTCATATGATTTTCTCATCATTAGTCAGTTTGAGCAGTGTTCCTTGTTCTTATTCAGCAGTTCTTTTGATTTTATATTTCAGTAACTTCATCTTTTCATTTTTAAGAATGTATTAATGCCCACAGAATACTCCTTTTATCATGAGAGACTGCTCTTCTAATCAGAGGAAAGGAGCATTCATTGTCATAGAGGATGTGAATTAGAACTTCTTAAATGACTGCTCCCTCAAAAAGATCTCTTTATCTTAATTGTTTAGCTAAGTCAATTTCTTTTAAACCATTGATTTCTCACATGTCCAAGTAACACCCTGTATGATTGTTTGGCGTATCTTCTCATCACTGAAAGCCTGAATCACTGGTCTTTAACTGAAGAAAAATCACTGAATTAGCCTGGTTTATATTCCAACCATTGTGCTACTGAACTATTGCCAGTGGGGAGATGACCTATGAGAGGGTGTATTTGAGTCAAGTATCCATGTTGAATTTATGTCATATTGTGCAAATATTGAGGATAATAGTTATTTGTTCTTTCATAACTTATTCATATGTTTAATCAACATTTTTAAATATTTTGAACTGTGTAACATTTGAAGTGCTAGAATAGCACAATGAAAAGAAATACAGATTCAAAGACTCATCATGTAAAATACTTTCATGAGGGAAAAAAGGAAATAAACACAAGTAAATAAAATTCATTAGATGACTCTAAGTAATAGAGAGCAATTTAAGAGAGGAGTTATAGGAATTTGGGTCAGAGGAGGAGATAGGTTTATAAATCTATTTAGACCATTCAAGTAAGATATTGCTGACCATAGATGACAAAAGAAAGAACTTTGAGATATAAGGATAACATGAGAAATAATTTTGGCTGAGAACACCTCCGTAATACACAAAGAACTGCAAAGGAGATAGAAAGGTCAAATACATAATAAGGTAAGCTACAGATCAGGAGCCAGATTCACTGAGTTACTATTAGGACTCAATTTTTAAGGATTTGAGGAAGTAGGAAAATTGGTGTGTTGGAATTACACATTATAAAAAAGGACAGTATAAAAAGAACCACACAAAATGATAAAAAGGATTTAAAAAAAGAGACTGTGGACACAGAGAGATCTGCTGGAATTTCCTGCAATCATCTTAACAAGAGATGATGATGACACACTCAGGAGGTGGCAGCAAAGGTGCTGGAAAGTAATAGAAGTCTGGATCTACAAAATTACTCCTTGTATTTTGTACAAAGGAAGAAAGAGATTTCTGAGCAATAAATGTTTATCTAGTTAGTCTTAGCTTACAAGGTGTCATATACTATATCTGGCTCATTGTCATAAAATCCTACTAAACAACATCCTAGACAGATTTTTTACTTCACAGTAAAGGAACTCAAGAATGTGAGTGTAACCATATGATCTACTAGTCCTTATATATCATTAAGAAGCTACCAGACTAATAGAACTTTAGAATGTCTACTTACAGATGTAGCTAAGATATACTATGGTATTGGACACTGGCATTTAAGATGCACTATATAATTGGTAAGCTAATGGCCATTATGTACTAAATGCTCGGGCCTAAAAATAGAGGGGTTAAAGTGGGAAAGCTCCACTGATTCAACTGTGAGTGTGTAATCCATTCTCCCACATCTTGACACCTGCTGAACTATACAAATAGTTCCCAGGGCAGAGTTAGCAGTCACGGCTCATAGTAAATTGCCACTAAATCTAAACCTACAGTCATCATGTAGTCATTTTGTAAACTTTGCATTAACAGAAGTTTACAAAACCAGCATGCAGTGGAAAAGACTTCTCTACCAGAAGGTTTTAATGATCATGATTTTCTTGAAGAAACAGTACAGAATACAGGGGAGCAGGGTACATCTGCTTCTCAGGATTCACTAAGATATTCTTGGTATTTCTATGGCTCATTGAAATGTGTTGGAGAAACACAGTTTAATTGAAGCACAAGAATAGACGTTCTGATTCCTCAAGAGTGAAGATGTGTGTCTTTCTATCAGAACAGCAATACTGATAAAGGGAATGACTGGCCAAGTATCAACAAAATCTTCAGTCAATAAAGAGGAAGATTCTGAATACCAATTGTAATGTGGTATCAATGGCAGCAATGAGGATTAAAGCTTGCACTGTTCCACTGTGTGAGATTTTAAGACTTTTAATTATAACTAGCTAGCAAACTAGATTAGCCATGAGGGAAAGAAATGAGCTTTTCATCAGTTACAAGGGTATCTGAGCAGAATATGATATATACACCACCCATATCCTCACAATGCATCTTTTCTGCATGTGGCAGCTAACTGAAAATGTCAGAGTCCTACCATTTGCGTATTGTCTCCCAACCTATATGTGGGCCAGATCAGGAATTCTAGAAGGTTATGCTACCAGAGTGCCACATCTCGTACAGCTCCAGATATTTTCCAGGGGAAGGACGGTGAGAGGATGAGAAAATAAAGAAGGGACAAAGCCGGGGTCAAGTGGAGACTTTGCTCTCCAGATGGGAGGAAAAGAACCTCCTCCTCACTGCAGGGGCATTTACTTATGCATTTTAGCAACTTAAAGTCACATGACACCTGTTGTCCTAGCAACCCACTGTTAGATTGTCCCAAGGCTAGGTGTTCTCTGGATGAAGCAACTTTTTCACATGGCTTACCCCAGGTACTCTCTGTTCTTGGGAAGACATGTTCCAGCCTTGCACATGTGGTTATTTTCCAGCCTCAAAGGCTCTCAAAACCAGAGGTTCCCATTTCTAGATAAGAGTTGAAGATGGAATCTGGAGGGAAACGCTTCAGTTTTCTCACTTATCCTAGTTGAAACATGGAAGCAGGTTTTACATTTTTTTCTTAATAGTTACCTCAAGGAGGTTGAGCTTCTGGTTTCCACAAACAAACCTACTCTACATGACCCCACTCCTTGGCTTCATTCACTTTTGATTTTTACTTTCCCACTCTCCTATTTTGTTATTTAGAGTCACCTTCCAAATAAGTTCCTTGCTCTTGTATCCTTCTCAATCTCAGGGAACACAGTTTAACACCCTTTGCACATCATAAAATACAGATGTGAAACTATCATGTGCAGTTGTTGTCAGAATAAAATGTGATATTTAAGATGTCCAGATCTAATCAAAAAAGAACTATGATAGTGATTATAGTAGTGATTTACTCAGCAAATGCAAAAGTACTATAGTGAAGTACTTGAGTCTGAATCTTAAGATCAATTTATTAGTACCTCTGTGATTTGGGACAGGTTACTCTATTTCTCTGGGCCATAACTCTTGAAAACTTGGGGGAAAAAATTTGCTGGTGATGTAGGTGAAATAAATGTAACTCTCAAGCTGCTATCTGTCAGATGCACTGAGTTTGTGCTCCCCCAAAATTAAAGAATGAATTCTAAGGAACAAAAGAGATTAAGAGTAGGGAAATTTTTTGAGAGAAACAGCTCCTGAAAGGCAGGAGAGGATCCAAAAGTGGGTTGCCATGAGCCCACTTCTCAAAGAAAGCAAACTCATGGAAATAGTACAAAATCACAAGGTGGATAAAGCATGGGTCAAAATCATGATCAACAAATGAGATTACATATATAGCTGCTTAGCTATATTGATTCAAAGGGGAAGCAATTCACATAGCAAGTATACATGGAAAAGGCAAAGAACCTTGTTTAAGAAGGGATGGATTATGAGGTCTTGGTCACCCCTGGGGTAACTGTTAGCTATCTAGACTTTATTGGGCCAGGTGATACCATTTCTCTTATCCCTTGGGAAGACATTGTAAGCCTGGTCATTCTGCCATTGTCTTGAGGCATGGCCTTCAATAGATATAACTTCAGTCACAGTGGTAATGTGTTTTCATCTCCTTGGAAGGCCTAGTCCTGTCTAACTGCCTATAATATGTCTTTTTAACTTAACAGTCTGAAGTACTAGGAGATTTAAAATGGGACAATCCATATAAAGTAGTGAGCACTGCACAGGGAACATAACAAATGTTTAAAAAATAATATTGCCAGCATTCATTTTGCATTGAGTATCAATAGCTTTGTCTCTTTCAGTAATTTAAAGTCCTCAGCCACTCTGAAACTACTGTAAAAGTAACAGATTTTATCTAATGCACCTAACATTTCAGAAATCAGTCCTCAAAACTAATATGAAGCTTTCTCTCAGAAAGAATATTTCCAACTTGGAGATAAATAGAAAACTTTCAAGTCAGACAAAATAATACATACTTGAAATAATTATAAAATATGTCCAAGATCTCTTTATGTAACAATATGTAATTTTTGGAAAATCAGGACAAATAGTTCCAAACCTTCCCCTAGATAATACTTGGGAAATTCCCTTTTTAACTGTTTAGTCACTGGCTGTTTTATGGTTTCACTTTCATTTAGAGTACTTCGGGAATTCCCTTCCAAGTTTCCTTATGCTTGTATTTCCTTATGCAAGTATCACAGTCATATTATCTGATGGAAGTTGGGAGACGGAGAGAAAGGAAATTCCAAGCTCAGAGTATATAATCACAGCCAAATCCAGGGAAAACTGCTAGAACTCTGTATCAAGTTGTCCTCAGAGCAGCTTTCTTTCCTACTCTACAAGACCTCTGCTCCTGCTTTTATAGGTTAAGGTAAGATTGGGAAAGGGGCGGAAAGAGATTTGCAAGGTTCAGTCAGCTTTTAAAATATTCTATCTAGGGTAGATTGAAGCTCAGTCTGATGTGCCATGTCCAACCTAGTAAAGACTAAACTGTAATGTAATCAGACAGACAGCATAGTTTAACTGCCAACTACATTTTCCTCATGTGAGTTACACAAGCACCAGTACAGGATACCCAGAGATTTTGTAATGCCTTTAAACTGTAGCTCATATGCCATCTTGTAACTAATTAGGTTTCATAACTGCCACTTAAAATACCTTTGCTTTTGTAAAAACTAATGAAAATGACTCAAACTACTTCCTGAAAGTTTCAAGAACCATGATTGTACTATTTCCGGGAGAAAGAACCATGAATGACTGTAAACAGCTTGGTGATAGTAAAAGTAAAAAAAGAAGTAAAGAACAAAAGTTGAAATTCTGAGTAAACAATGAAGAGATTTCAGAAAAACAATATATTTTAAGCCATAATCTTGTACTTTGAAAGTAGATTTTTTTCTTTCAGAAATAGACTGACTTCATTGTTTGTTTTTCCTGGCACTCATTCACTCTTCAATCTCCCCTGTGTTGGATTTTGTCTCTGCTCTATGATCTCCACTGTTACGAGTCACTCAGTTCAAAGCTGGATTTCTCAATCTCTCCAACTGTTGTAAATCTTTTCACTCCTTAGAACTCTCTTCTTTTGAATTTTTTTACAATGTTTTATGCGCCAAATATTTGTTCAATATCCATTTATCTTACTAAGTGCTTTTTTCTACAAATTTAAAAGTAAATATGAAAAGCACACAACTGAACTAGAATGGCACAGCTAGAAAGAGAGGTGTTTTCTTTCAGAAATCCATTACTAACACTGCTGAATATTTTTTTATATTTCTTTGCATTTTTCCACTTTGCATTTTTTTATCTACTGTAGTTTTCTTTCTTTTTCAAGGTAGCAGTTTCTCTGACATAAATGAGCATTTATTTACTTTCTTTTTTTAGAAAACATGCTTAAAGAGTTCAATGAAAAGCTAGTGCTCTACAACTAGCTAGCTAATTGCAAGTCTAGCATTAGAAATCAAATGCAACTTTCATTTATTTATTTATTTATTTATTTTGAGACAGTGTCTCACTCTGCAGTTAAGGCTGGCCTTGGGCTCACTTTGTAGCTAGTCTGGTCTCAAACTCACCTGAGTACTGGATTACAGACATGAGCCACCACACCCAGCTCCTCAAAATATGCTTTATTTTCAATGTGGTTTAGTCTATCCTTGCATTGTTTTTATTTATAAAAGTTATGGACTCTGAGAGAATGCATCCCAGAATACACATCATAGGCTGAGTTATAAATGGCAGTGTAGCAGTTATGTATGTGGTATGAACACATTGAATATATATAGCCATTTTAGAGAATTGACTTCTTAAAAGCATTAGAGATACTATCCAGATACCATTTGAGATAACATATAAAATACTTTTATTAATAGAGATACACAGCACTAATATTATTATTAATAAGGAAATTTCAAAAGTAAAACAGATTAGTCATCTCCCCTGTAGATGACATCATTTCAAAACACAGGAGTTCACAAGACCCAGTATCTGCTTATAGATTTAACTTAATGTATCATTTGATTTCCTGGCTAATTGTGGGGATCATACTGCAATTTTTCCACATCTTTCTATGTAAAACTGACTCTAGCCCATGCTATAATCAAACCAGGCAGTCAGAATTCTACAAATATAAGCTATCAAAGTTGTATTAGAAGTGAATTACAATGAAAGTACTTTTGGTATCTGAGGTCTAAATTCATTGTGAAATTGCCTTTTTCTGGGTCAAGTTTCCATTAGGTATTTTCTAACTACCATGTGTAGTGCTATACCATTTGCAAATGGGTCTCCTGCTGTCAGCTCCTAAACTGTTTCTTTTCTATCTGTATCAGAATGATTTACAAGGTAACGGCCATGAGAAAGAGAGCAGAACAGGTCTTCATGACTGTTAAAAACAACAAAGACAATAGCAGTTTAAAAACCCACAGTTTTTAACTTCTGCTAATGAGAAGAATATAGATCCTTCCATTTTAAGATTTCTACAAAAAATCGAAGCCAAGCAAATGGCATATTTTAACATCTCTAGTAAATAATCATATATAAAATGGAAGAAATTCATTTTATGATAAGGCAAGGCAGAAAAGCAAGCATTCACTTATATCTCAAATAGCTTAAAAACAATTTGCTAGGGACTCTTCAAGCTACAGAAATTAGTTCCCAAAAGTAGAAGATAAGTAATTAAGTGAAGGAAGGATTTTTTTAAAAGAACTTTTTTTTTTACTCATTCAACCAATCATAAAATGATCATTCTTTGAAACTTTGGTTTAATAACAGATAGTAGTAACTGTGTAGATGGTTCTTTAAAAGACACAGCTGTAAGAAGTAAATGATTGTGAGATATTTAGATATAGTTACAAAATGGCCTGATGGCATTTAATGAAAGGCAGTTTGGCCTGATATAGATAGATAGATGATAGATAGATAGATAGATAGATAGATAGATAGATAGATAGATAGACAGACAGACAGAGAGAGAAAAGCAACAGGGCTGGGAATTTACCCAGCAGCACAAGTGCCTGCCTGGCAAGCACAGGGTCATGAGA
Organism: Hydrochoerus hydrochaeris; assembly: GCA_004027455.1. NCBI lineage: Eukaryota > Metazoa > Chordata > Mammalia > Rodentia > Hydrochaeridae > Hydrochoerus > Hydrochoerus hydrochaeris. Next base: position 78,540 of record PVLA01008962.1, read on the forward strand.
TCAATCCCTGATGTCAAAAAAAAAAAAAAAAGCAACAAATGCAATATAGCAAATAATAGTAGGCTACAATCAACTCAGAAACATAGATAGCTATGGCAAACCAGTGGGATGAGTCAGATTCAAACCATTGGTAGCAAATACTCAGAAAATAGGTTTCCTGATGTCTACCAAATTTTTGTACATAAGTCTATGACAGACTGAGGAACTACTTTATTGTTGCCTTCTTTGCTTCTTTTTTAATTTTAAATTACTCAGAAAGTTATGACACATTAGGGAAAAGTGTATTTCCAGGTTTGTAACCAAAATAGCTTTCTCTGCTTAAACACTAGACACCCCACCCCATCTCATCCCATCCCATCCCATCCCATCCCACCCCATCCCACCCCACCCCATCCCATCCCATCCCATCTCATGTGTTCCTTTGCAGGCATAGACGCATCTCAGACATGGCCCCAGAGATCCTCATGCCAGAGCCAGTGTGCCTCATTGAGAACACTGAAGGGCCACTGATAGTGAATCAGGAAGCTCTGAAGATCCTGTCTGCCATTACTCAGCCTGTCGTGGTGGTGGCTATCGTGGGCCTCTACCGCACGGGAAAATCCTACCTGATGAACAAGCTAGCAGGGAAAAAAAAGGGTGAGTGCCACCAGCAAGGCTCTGCTGAGCCCTCAGCCCACCCATGATGTCATCATACAGCACTGGGCTGTGAAGAGAGAAAGAGCTAGAGATGAATATTGAAATCCAATGTCTGGGCCATGACTAATCATTTTATCTCGTGGGAAATAAAAGGCAGCTCACTGGCCCTGATATATCACTTCATTTTTTACTTTATTTTGTTTCCCAAAAGGTATCCTTGGGAAAACATATGTTCCTTCATAAGGAATGAGACATCAATAAAGTGATTTCCATATACATAAAGTATTAAAATTTTGGTGCCATGATATTATGATTAAAACGTCATCAAATCCAAACTATGGTATTTGGTATTATTTCCTCACTCTTCTCCTGAAATTCAAATCAATATTTGTATTTCCTGTAATATATTCTTCTTGCTTTCCTTAATCATTATAACGATTATTTAGAAAATACTCCATTCCCAGACCCCCTGTCTATGACAACCTCTCCACTCTCCTTTGCAGGCTTTTCTGTTGGTTCCACAGTGCGGGCCCACACCAAGGGGATCTGGATGTGGTGTGTACCTCATCCTGAGAAGCCAGACCACACCCTTGTCCTGCTTGACTCTGAGGGTCTAGGAGATGTAGAGAAGGTAAGGAAGAAAGATTATTTTTTAACTAATATCCTCTTCTGGGAACTTTCTTTACATAGGGAGTCTTTGGTTTGGTTTGGTTTGGGAAGGGGTTCTAAATTTGTACTTCTTCCTGACCAGAATAACCTGATTTCCTCCTTTTTGTTAATAACAGTGAGATTTAGGAAGGTCGAAGTGAGAAGATACACTGAACAAGGCAGAATCATTAGGAAGGTTGAAATGAGAAAATATACTTACAAGGCAGAATCAATATGGGAAGAATTATCCTTAGATTGAGTTAAGAAGTTTCTAGACACAAAAAGATTGTGCAGATAAAATCAGTGCTACAAACCTGGTCTTACAGAGAAGAATATAGGCTAAGGCTCTGCGTTAAACCAACTTCTGTTCAAATCAAGACTCTGACACTTGTAGCTCTCTGCTTTAACAAAAATTAAGTATCCCTAAAACATAATTTTTCTTCAGGCTTATCCAAATCATTAGACTCTAAACACACGGGCCTTTCTAGTTTATGCTGGTAGGTGTTTAACAGCCAGCTCTATTGAGAAAAATATCTTAATTTGTATCACTGCCATTTCCTAAGCTCTCCAGTCATAACTGATTCAGGCTATCAAAGTGAAGTCATGAAATTCAGACTTGGAAAGAGATGTACACTTGGATTTTATGAGCAGATGTTCACTCATATCTGAAGATTTCTCTTGAATATACATCTTTATGTGCTTTTTAAATTTTACTTTTGATTTACTAATGTTTACCAATCAATGGCAATCATAATTTGAACTTCACATCTTTCTCTATAAGATATAGGTAATAATGATAAACTTAGCTCACTGCACTGTTTTTGGAAATAGGTAAGATCAGTAATGTAAACTGCCTTGTGGATAATAACTACTCAACAAAAATGTACATTGTGCATATGGGCTCATTTTATTTTAGAGCAAGGAAAATATTGATTTGAAGTCCTATGGTTGCCCAATTAACTTTGACTAGTCATATTGCAAATATCCAGAGTAGTTATAAGGGGAACTGGTGAGTTAACAATAAATGGATAGGTATGAATTCATCTATGAGAAAACCACACTGAGTTCCTGTGTCTGACAGTGACCTTTGTCTTAACATTTGTATGTCTCAATCTCATTTTCAATGACTGCTCACCTTGGAGTGCCATGAGATGTGAGAAAAATTTGTTCTGTTTTCCAGGTTGATGATAAGAATGATACCCAGATCTTCGCCCTGGCAATCTTGCTGAGCAGCACCTTTGTATACAATACCATGAACAAAATTGACCAGGGTGCTATCGACCTACTGCAGTATCCGTTTGTGGTCCAGGATGGCATTAAAGTCAGAGAGATTTGCACTCACCAGCTATATGGCTGCGAGGCCTTGTGAATCACAAAAATGTAACTGTAATAAACATTAAAAGTACAACAAAAAGAGCCTTCATATTTACTGATGCTGGTTTGTTTGAATGACAGAGAGAAAATAAACATTTAGGGAGGCACAAAACAAAATATGGGCTTAGATGCTCTCCTGTTTTTGCAAATTTCCTTAATTGCTTCTCAGCAATGTGACAGAACTGACAGATCTGCTCAGGGCAAGAAGCTCACCTGATCTTAACGGGACTGAAGGTGCTGCTGACCTGGTGAGCTTCTTTCCAGACTTAGTGTGGACTCTGAGAGATTTCTATCTACAACTGGAAACAGATGGACAACTCCTCACACCAGATGAATACCTGGAGAACTCACTCACGGTCAAAGAAGGTAAAAACACTTTAGTTTGGAAAAAGAAAAAAAAA